>JACXGM010023084.1:0-16383 GCA_016801145.1 Umbra pygmaea | reverse complement strand
TGATTGGCTGCTTCATTAAGCTTTGAAAAAACGCAGTCAAATCTGATTTGTTTATTTGCCCTTGTTTGATTCCTAAAAAGATCGGAAGTATTAAAACTATTTTACCGAAAACACCTATATTTAGCAAATGTCCACAGTATAATAACTTAATAACGCTATCGGTGCTCAATACGTTAATTTTCAACCCACAAAAACGATTATTTCTATTTAAGGATCACATTCGTTTGGGTCTGCACTATGCATACAACATTTTGATTGGTTAAAACAGACAAGCGTTCAAATATTATTGGTCAAAAAGACAACCCCGGTATTGCCAAACCAAGGAGGGAGAAAGAAACGCACATGACAGACATATTTTAACTTGAGATAAGCGAAAATAAAGCAGGGGAGGGACAAATATTACGGACAAACGTTTTAATACAAGACTATTAATTTAAATGGCAAAATTGACCACTGGCCCGAACGGGCAAGTGACTATCTTTGTTTACTGGCCCGACGTTAGTTCTTACTGGCCCCGGGCCATCGTTAATGTTGAACCCTGGATCTTAGCATTCTAATGATTATCTTGGTTTTACTATAGCTATTCAATTTAAGATGTTGTGATAACTTTAGCTATGTGTCTTGCAAACAAACCAATTCTGCTAGCAGAGTATAGCCAACCACATTGATGAAATAACTTATAGTAATGTAGAAATATAGTACTTACAGTCAATTCGATTTCGTCATCAAAGAGTCCCAGTAATGACAGAGCATAGTTTTCCCAAGTAAAATTCACCTTGTTCCGGAAAAAAAATAGGGCATTTGTTTATGAATCATGGGGCCGAAGTTATGAACGAAAGATGCACGTGAAGTGTCAGCAATGTCCGTAATATGTCCAATCGTTATCCTTATGAAACAGATGTTATAAATTACCAAAATCCTCCATATAAACTGAATTATGCCAGACATAATTGAACAAAGACATTTGTAGTCTGTCTCATGACCCAGATGAAAACGTCATCACGTTGCATGTTTTTGGGGAAATATATTTCTACACAACGCTATAGCTCATTGGCTATTCTCTGTACCACTCACCAAATTTTTGACATATGTCGTCATCTACTATGGGACACGATTAGAAGTGTTTCCAGGACCCTATCTCAATATATGGCTATGTAGTTCTTTTTCAAAGAGGATGTAGAAAAATAAAACCAGAAAAATTGTTTTTTCTTTATTTCATTTAGTGCCATATTCACTGTGTACATTCAAAATACATTTTACATATCCAAAAAATGTTAAGTCTTTCCTTTTAAGAAATATCAGCTGTATGTATGTACTTGCTTCAGTTCCACTGTAACAAGAGGTTAACTTTGGGTATGTTATTTTTTTTTTTTTTTTTTCACAATCAGAGCCCGATCCTTAACAGGTTAACCTCCAAAGACGATCATTGTACTTCTCAAGAGTTAATAAACATTACACCTCTGCATTCCTATCAAAGGAAGGTGTCATAGATGTGTAAACTTACGTTGTGCTACTAGTGTTATAAGCTATGATGTATCATATAATGTAGGAGGTCAAGGGCAAAAGTGAATGTAGTGTGCCTTCGTGGTGTATAAAAAATTCCCCATCTATCATTTCAAGACTTTCCATCAGATTAAAAAAAAGAATGTGTAAAAGCTGTTAAACATGACGAATGCAGCAAGTTTAAAATCAAGTGCTCGATCCCGTTTACGTAGTACTCTACGTTTGTGTGTGGGCAACATTTAATCCGTGATGACTTAGGTTTCCAGCTGAGTAACGTTAATGAAGCACTTAAAAACTGGAGTTTTACCTTCCTGGTGTCATTGGATTAATGTCCGATCACCGACACAGTACTCTGTAATTTGAAGTGCAAGGGCTTGGCGTGGAGTCAAATAGAAAATCACCAACCTGCTAGCTTCTGCATTACAGCTAATAATGCTAATATAAATTAGGCAGCTGCTAAAAATGGCTACCCAACTCCTCCTCCCGGTAAATGCTATATTTTCATTAAATTGAAAATGATAGTGACATGTTTTTATCAATGTGGTCACACTATTTCAATAGTCTTTAATGCATCTACAGATTGATTATCAATAACATGTAAATGAACTAAGACTAATCTTAAACCTCATAGCTTGTAGCCCTTCTCTGTTTTTTGTTATGGCATCAACGGCTATAATTCTTAAATCATAGCCCAAATAAATGTTTAGCAAATTTAAAGAGGTGAAAATAAACTTGTTCAACATTCATTGCCGACACTATTACTACAGACTGGAAATCAGTTTACCTAGTTTCAACAATAGAACTTTCTCTTAAAAAAAAGAGAACTTATATTGCTCTTCCCCACTAATGCCTGAGATAAAACTTTGTGAAATAACTATTATCTGCATCAAAAATGTGTTTGACTACTTCATGCAGTAGTTGCTAGATGTTTTTCCTATGTATATTTGGATTTGGCTAAATATGGCTGCAAAGTAGCCGAGAACTCTTCCTAGTTGTTAAGAGGCAGCATCACAATGTTCCATTTGCCTCTACAATTTGAATGGTCAAATTGCCTCTACTTAAATGTGGTGTGAAGGTTTGTTAACTGCTTTTGCATGCACAGGAAGCCTGCATGCTGGCATTTTTCCTTATTTATGGCAGAGATGTTAGAAATGGAAAGCTTGAAACCCCTAGTCATTAATCACAAATATCTATCTAGCACAGTAGTGGTACTGTAAATTTAGAATGAAAGTAAATTTCCCATTCATTTCGCCCATCGATGTCTGAAAAAATCTGTATATAAAGAGCTTTAGAAAATTCTTTAGGCTAACCAGCTACGATGTGACTCATAAGTTACTTTTTAAAAGTTACTTTTACAATTGTAAATTACAGTAATCAGATTACTTTTAACAAATTGAAAGTAACTTGTTACCCATCTCTGCTCATAAGCATACAACATGTAATTTCAAGTGAAAAATGAACATAAAATCCCAAAAAAGATGCACACAGTCTTGTAACTTTAACTTTTTGGATTTTCTACGTAAACCCTATTGAGAACTTGTGGTCCCTTCATAAATGGTCGATTTACAGTGAAGATAAACAGTACACCTCTCTGAACAGTGTCTAGGAGGCTGTGGTTGCTGTTGCACAGAAAGTTGATCATCAACAGATCAAGAAACCTACTCTCATGAATTGTCGGCTTGTGACTGTTGAAAATGATGACTATATTGGTCACTGATTTGGTTTGAAATGTCAGAAATATTTATTCGTAAATGTTGAGTTTATCATTCTCACTTTAACGGATAAGCAAAAAGTAAGATGGAAAATGTTTTTGTCTTTTTTATTAAGTTGGATACGTTAATTCTGCACACTAATAGTTGCCCAACAATTGTGCACATATTGGTATTCTCAGAACATAGTTAAGAACTCACTTTTACTTTCTTAGCTATTCAGGTTCGAGGTGTATTTACATTTTGGATTGACCGAGAGCACTTTAGTTCAATAATAACAATTAATCCTCAAGAATACAACTTGCCTAATAATTGTGCACAGATTGTAAAAAGTTATATAAAAAACATAGGTTTACTTTTGTTCTACAAATGTATGTACTTGGCACAGAATATACAGGACAAGGCAGTAAGTCAGTCCCGGGATGATGTTCCTTTTTACATCGAAGATCCAACATCTTAAAATTTGAGTAATTTAGCTGGTGCTTCATGGTACAACCTCCAATGATACAGAATAGGGTGTAACAGGGTTTCCCCCAGACAATGTGTTAGTTAAGGTGGTTTGGTTATCTTCTTAGCCTTCTCGGGGGGGAGGGGGGTGGGGGGGGAGCATCATTGTGGAAATGTGCATAGGTAATCACATTCACTGCTTATGGATGCTGGTGACACAGCGCAATGACATTTAACACCACCAGATGGTGCTGTTCGGTTGCATTACACATCATATTTACTAGCTGTTTGGACAAATCACACGTCACATTTACTATTTTGGGACTGCGTGGTTATGGCGGCCACCTTGACTGCGAAGTGTTGTGGGAAACACTGGTGTAAGCAATTCAACTATTAAGAAAATGATTATGTGCATAGATGCCTCAAGATGGCTGTCTCCATGTATTACCATAGATTCCTTATTTGCTGTATTTCCATGTATCCATTCCTTTGTTATTCTTTTCTTATTGTCCACATCAGTTTAGTACATCAGTGTTTCCCAAACCAGGGGTCGTGTCTTCATGATAAGTATGTAAGCTTTTGTTAAAATTAAATACTTTTTTTTAGGTTTATCGTTACCGGATTGGCTTTGACCATGCTCACGGGTCTCTCAGACATGGGTGGTAATTAAGGCCCAGGTTTGGAGGATGTCAGACATGGTCCCAGGCTTTGTCATGCTTTATAGGTTGTGTGCCTGCCGGAGGATTTGTGATGAGCTAGAGTAGGCCTGTCCACCCCGAATGATGCTTTTGTACAGTCTATGCCTCATCCAAGATTCATAGCTTTGGCCTCAGTCATGCAGCTGTAGACCACTGCTCCCTTGGGGCTAGGAACGTCCCTGGGATTTTCAAGTTCATAGTGTCATGACTGTATTTGTTTTTCAGAAGTGCAGTGGGCCAAGCCTCTCTGAGCTGCCTGAGGGTTTGCTGCCCTGGGATAGTGATGAGTTCATGAGACCAGTTTTACAGGATGACCCATTATTGCAGATAGGTATGGCTATTAACATGTGAACTGTTCAACTCAAACTCAATTTAAATGCAGATGAAGGTTAACAGCACTGCAGATAAATTTCAAAAATCTAATCCAGGGGAACTGTCCTACAGCAACAGCTGTCACACTGTGTTGCTTTAAATTTGAACTTTGATGTTGAAAATAAATTATGTTCTTATGAAGAGGGTGAAGATACAGTGATCTACATTTTTGTTATTAGTTTGTCAAAACATTATTTCATCATGGTATGACTTCACTGGCATGATTCAGAATAAAGAGTCTGGAAAACATTATTTGTTTGGCAGAGACAATTGTGCAAAGCACTGTTGGTGGATTAGGCAGTCATTGTGTTTTTGTGTTTGATACATCTAGATCTGGAAGAGCTCTGTGAGGGAATGGGGATGTTGGCAGGCCCCTTAACTGGGGTTCAGGGTGTCACCTACTCTGAGGCTCTGCTGCAAAGGGTCCAGGTGGCAGAGGAT
This sequence comes from Umbra pygmaea, assembly GCA_016801145.1. Classification (NCBI taxonomy): domain Eukaryota; kingdom Metazoa; phylum Chordata; class Actinopteri; order Esociformes; family Umbridae; genus Umbra; species Umbra pygmaea. The sequence continues at coordinate 11,213 of JACXGM010023084.1, read as the reverse complement.
CGAGCCCATCGCTCAGAGGAGGCCCTAGCCAGAGCCTTGGATGACCTTCACAAACTCAAGTCAGTATTACCCACGATTTTTAACTACCACAACTACTGCTAGTACAAATGCTTGAGCTTTACAAATGATAATGTAGTGTTCCTAAATACAGAGCATTTTCTCTAACTTAGTTGTGCTTTTGGTTTGAGAAATCAAATCAGGCTTTTTTCCTGTAGTTGATGACATGGTAGTTTATAACTATTGTCTTACATGCACCTCTCAGCTGTGAACAGCAGAGGGACTCGGTGAACTCAGTATTGCGAGTGCCTCTTTCAACTGGGAGAAGTTAGGAGGATGAGGAGAAGTAGGAAAGGAAAATTCCACTGCTGCATAGATAGGGGGTAAAGAGGAGGGGTGGAAGATGGATGCTCTCTTTCTATTTACTGCTATGCCCTGTCAGAAGGTAATGCTGTGCGTGTGCCCATGTGCTGCTATAAATGTTGGTAATACTCTTGTTCCCATACGTTAGAGAGAGAAGTTCAACCAATCAAAACCTTAAACACTGTTGGAGGAATGCCATCTGACTATAGGTCCGGGGCTATCTGTAACCTCATCCTACCCTGTTTTAGTACTGTCATATTTTGTTTTAGGATTCTGGCTCAAGGTCTGGTGTTCACTGCAGAAGTCGGTCGGTGTACTGGGGCCTTGGGGGCTGTTGCTGAACTCCGGGAGGACGAGGACGAGGCCTACTTCAGCTCCTATGGCCACTACAGCATCCATGAAGAGATGCTAAAGGTCTGCTACCAGAATGGCATGAATGTGCACACACGAAAATCACTGTTACCCCATTATCAGTAGTCATCACTAGAGAGGGTTGTTGCAGGTTTTAGCATGCAGTGTATCTGGAAGGCTCGATGTAACTTTAAATGAAAAGGATCATCTCATGCGTAACCCGATGCTGAATACATAATATTTTTCTCAACGTGACAAATCAGCAAAATCTGCAAATCAGGAGTGTGCTCTCATGCGAAACCTCTGCATTACTATAACCTCACAGAGAATTGAGATGTGAAAGTTGTATTTTAGTGTGTGTGTGTGTGTGTGTGTGAGAGAGAGAGACGAAGGCGGGGGCTATCTGGTCAGCTCACTTACAGCTGTGCTTGGGCATGATCTTTTTGCTCGTTCTGATTGGTGCTTAGCACTGTTACATTAGTGTCGCACACCTAGGCGTCACACTGTGAATTCTGTCAAACACTTCCTCTTTATGACAGGTTTGTGGTAGATGATCTTCAACTCTTCTTACGGGTTGTCACGAAGCGGGTCAATGCTGACGCACTGTGTGCGTGTGTAAGATAGAAAAAAGGAAAAGTAAATCTCTTGTTTAACACCTCCCACCTACTCATCGCCCATTCCCTCATCAAAGTTAAATCAGCATCTCCACTCAAGTCATTGAAGATAAATCTGGAAAATCAATTCTTCACTACAAGCTCTTGGTTTCAATCATCCTTGCTCCAAGGACCCTGTGCTGCAGCTCATGTCAGACTGGTGTAATGAATAAAAGGTTAAGTATCATGTGTTTTTGAAAAAGATGTAATTAAACTTCAAAATTTAACACCATGGAGGCAGGGTTCTCTGACACAATTTAATCCTTGTCCTGGACTGAAAAGCAAGCACATTGACGAATATGTTTTCAGTAAAACTGTTCCTATGGGATTTAACTGTAAATACTGTTTCTGTCATGTATCCAACAGCATGCAAAATCTGTCATTTTTGGGGTATTCTTTAAAAGGAATTCAGGGTAGTTTGCGAGATGTAGATAACTGTGAACAGTGTTCCTTTTGATTGGCACATTCATTAGCCAGTCCAGACAATAGCACGATTCCATGTTGAATGGTTGAAATTAATACAATTCTTTCTTCTTTTTTCTTTACTTCTTCAGGCATTCCAATGCTTTATTTGACAGAAATTTCAGGAAAGGCAGAGAATAAAGAATTTTCTGAAAAAGCAGAGGGCTGGATTAAAACCCAAGCTGCATCACTTTATGCGCACCAGCGGTAGTTTTGTTTTGTATTTGCAGTGTGATTGCATGAGGGTTTTCTTTAGAATTTGACAACTACATTTCAGATGTTTTCTGAGAAATTCAAATAAGCACTGATTTCATATGAAATTGAAACCCATGGTCTTGTTGCCACTTATATAGTCTTCACAGGAACTGTCCATCACAGGAACATGCACAGAACTATATGCCATTGTAACAATATTTCCCACATGATTCAGCTTTAGTTTATGTGGTAATGAATGAACTGTATATCCTTTGTTCCTTTGTTACAGGATAAAGTGCGCACAGAGGGCTACAGGGATTTCATGTATCTCAACCCAGAAGTTTTCAAAGACAAGGTGAGCAAAAAATATGGTGTTTTAGCTTTGTAAAACACAATCACTAGGGCTGCAATGGTAAACATATTTCTAACCGCACCGTACAGTAGGGCTAAGAGGTATGGCTTAAATTTAATACCCTGATATGTTTCAAATGTTTGACGATATCACAGTATTTAACGGTATTTGATTTTTTAAATAAAGGGTTGAAATAATTCATTCTAAACAAAGCAGTTTTAAGTAGCTTTGTTTGTTATGATTTTGTACAAGTAGTGCTATTGTTTAAATCTTTATTAAATGCAGTTATACTAATAAATTACTTTGCAACCGCAAAAAAACAAGCCTATCCACTGTCTATGGCTTTAGTACTGAACTGTGGCATGTTATGAAAATAAATAACACAATAATAACTGAAATAAATTGTAAAGGCTGATGAATGATACCAAAAAGAATATCAAAATAATGTAAATATTCAAGTATTCAACCAGGACAAGATAACAGCTTCAAATAAGGGCTTAGGTTTATGAATTACAAAAAAGTCCCACTGTCATTTAACTAGATTAACTATTGGTATAGAACAGACAATCAGATTGGTTTCACAGGTTCTGGGCATGGAAAAATAGCCCTTGACCTCGAGCCAAACAACCCCCATAAGCTTGTTTTCCTTGTTATAACATCGGTCGAGTGGCTTGGTGCAGGCGCTAATGGAACCAAGCGTGTATGTACCGTCAAGAGCATGCCAAGGGTGTAGGTGGCAGTGTAACAAAAGCCTGAAGCCCACGTTAGCCAATCAGATTCCCAAAAATAGCCAAATGAAAATGTAAACATAGGTTGCACTTCTGGCGCAGGTGCATGTTCAGACGCATACTGTGACGTCGGCTGCCTAAACCTGTTTTCCTTAGTTAATGCAAACGTGCAAACAGAGTTTTGCAACATCTCCACTTTGGCCTGAGTTTTTTTGAAAGAATCGTTTTCAAGGTGAATTCTCTGTTTGCGTGTAAACAAAGGGCACAAACGAAGGAAAATGTCTCTGTTTTTCAAAATAACCGTGTACGTGTAAACGGGGTCTTAAAACCAAACCATGTCCACACTATCGACGTTGCACCCTTTTTTTTTAAAACACATTTTTCGCTTGCTGCTGCGCAGATAATTCTACTTGCACCCTCCATTGTTTTTTTTCACCGTTTATCTAACTTCCAGGTTTTTGTTTCTCACGTGTGTTTGTGTGCATCACGCAGTGGCCATTCAGTTTTTAGGGGCGCGGTGTTAATCATCGATTTTATCGTCCATCACAATGTTTCACTGTAGACATCGTCCGATGCCAAATTAGTAGACATCGCCCAACCTTAGTGGAAAGTCTACTAAAACGATAGTGTTTGTTGTAACAAACTATGTCAATTAAACATTGCATGTCTTGAATGTATGTGTGCCATGTGTTTGGTTGTGTTCCCCGGTCTCAGTGTCATAGGTCTCAGTGTCCCCCCGGTTAATTACATTAAAGTAGCAAAGAAATCCGTTCAGTATGTCAGCACCATGGATACACATAAAAAATGTTAATTAGCCTTGCATTACAGGACAGGACCTGTGATACTTTATATATGCTTGTCAAGTAGTGAATTCCATGTTGAAAATGATTGGTGGGGTGAATGCCAAGATGTAGCTAACTTTCTATCTGCAGAAGAAATTTATAAAGTGTGTATTGTGTAATTGGACATTGTACTATTTAAACATAAAGTGATAAATTACTGGATGTAGAATTCATGAATTTTGAAACCAAAATGATTTATTTTTCAGTTCCATTCCCCAAAACACCTTTTCACAAATACAACAATTACCTGTCTTTGGGACCATTATCACTCATAAGCTAATTACAATCCAGAAAAAAAAATAGACAAAAATATATGCCATTTGCAAATCAATTCATACAATTTGATAGTCTGCCATAAGCGATGTTGCAAATACAAGTTGCCACGCAGTGCTTTCGGTAGGGTTTGACACTACTAGGAGGACGGAATGAAACCTCACCGGAACCATAACGCACCGCAGAAGTCCCTGGTGGAATTCCTGGGTTAGCCGACCAACAGTATATAGACCAAACAATCGACCAGTGGACTGAATAGGGTCAGCCCTACAAAATAGGCTCAATCGTTTGTGCCTTGTTAGTGCTGGTTTGTGCAGTTTAAATTTTCGTTTGTGCTAATGGTTTTTCAGATATTAAATAATATTGTACAGGTCACTCAGCGGGAGGGCTGGGCACCGAACGTCGATACTTTCATGGCAGCGACCGAAATACTTAGATCCTATCAAGGATCAAAAAATTATGTATCTTTCTAATGTCCTAATGTCACCAGTGATTTTCTGTTTAATGTTACTTAAAACACGTTATGTGAAAGAGACCACCACCACGTGGAGGATTTCTGAAGATAGTCGTACAATCGTATATCAATTATAACGCCACTCTTTCAACACCGAGGAAAAGTTAGTTTTATATTCAGAGATTCAACAGACATTCAACAGACATTCAGTGTAAATGTATTGTACCAATGAAAACTGTATCATTCCTCATTTAAGTGATTTTTCATGAGTACAACATTTATTCATGGACTGCTGGGGTATGTTTATTTGTTTGTTTAGAAAAGAAACATGCATTTACTCACGTCACTATTTAAAATAATAACGAAACCTCACAAAAAAAATGTATGTATTACACAAACTTCATTACAGGTCCTAATTATTCTGCAGATGGCTGGACAACTTTTACAACCTTCACATTCTATGTCAAAACAAAATTGGATTTGAAAAAAATCTTCAAATTCTGTAAACACATTTAATTGCAATAACTTTTTCAAAATTGATCGTAAAAACTTTGCTACAGGTGCATATTGTTTCAAATACAGCTGGACAACTTTTACAACCTTTCATTGAATAAAAAATAATCTGTGATTTATCATAAATTTTTTTAATGTGATAATATGCATTTTTCATTAATAATGTTTTCAAAATGTAGAATAGAAACTTCATTACAGGTCCAAATTATTCTTCATAAGGCTGTACAACTATTACAACCTTTGAATTCCATGTTTAATCAAAATTGGATTTGAAAAAATTGATAAAATTTTGTAAAAACACTTTTATTTTCAATAACTTTTTCAAAATTGATCACAAAAACTTTCCTACAGTTGCATTTTGTTCTAAATAGAACTGGACAACCTTTATCTCATACTTCTTTAGTCTGTTACCCGGGGCGGACTCTGCTTTATTGATCTGTCATTATGTTGATTTGTCATTTCTGGGTTCTATTTGGTCTATTTGGGTTCAAATATTTTGTACAGGTTCTCTGTTGGCAGGACAGGAGGAAACTGTCAATTTTTCACCACGACAGGATCCAGCCAAGTACTAGTAATGATTGATTGCAACATAAAACCCCAGAAATACTAGATGACAGTTTTTTATCTGAATAGATTTATCTCAATTGAAGGATGGATGTTTGTAATTTTTTCATTGTGATTACACCAATTCACCAAAAGATGCACTATTATTAACCCTTAATGCTCATATCACTAGACATGCCAGTCTGCTCATATCTTGCACATTAAAGTAAATTTTTTTTTTAGATTTGTGTAAAAATAGGACATGCACCAACAGACCATAAACAAAAACCTTGTTTGACAAAATTTACTTAACAATAAATATCTTTCTGATACAGATTAAATTGTTTGGGATGAATACTTATAGAGGTTGAACCTTATAGAGCTTAAATACATGCTAGGCAATATGATTAATAATTTAGTGAAATAGTTATGTCAAATAGGTAGTTTTCCTTTTAATCTCAAGGCCCCCTCTGGAAGCACTATATAAGTGCCCCCTTTGTGGCCAGGATTCCCCCTTTGAAAACTGCTGGTTTAGACCATAGAATAACAATCTGTGTTACACTGATTTATTCTGTTCATAAAAAGGTGAAACAGTTTGTGCAAACACACAAAGTTTGAATAAATTTTAAAATTACAGGATGGGCCTGTACGTCCTTAGGACGTTAAGCTTTGAAAGAATGTAGTTCCAAAAATATCTACTCTCAGTTTAATGAATTAAATATTATGTTACTTAGACATGCACATATGCAAAAAACTAGCACAATTTATTACGACCATAACAGCAAGAACGTTTGTTATGTGTTGGCCACTAGGGGGAAATAGACTGCTCAAAAAAGAAATTCATAATTTTATGAAATACTTTAGTCTTTCTATAGTTAAATGTGCTGACAACAAAATCACACAAAAATTATCAATGGAAATCAAGTGGAAGTGGAAAACCACACTAAAGGCTGATCCAACTTTGATGTAATGTCCTTAAAACAAGTCAAAATGAGGCTCAGTAGTGTTTGGCCTCCACATGCCCATATGACCTCCCTACAATGCCTGGGCATGCTCCTGATGAGGTGGCAGATGGTCTCCGGAGGGATGTCCTCCCAGACCTGGACTAAATCATCTGCCAACTCCTAGACAGTCTGTGGTGCAACGTGGAGCGAGACACGATGTCCAAGATGTGCTCAATCGGATTAAAGTCTGGGGAACGGGCGGGCCAGTCCATATCATCAATGCCTTTCTCTTGCAAGAACTGCTGACACACTCCAGCCACATGAGGTCTAGCATTGTCTTGCATTAGGAGGAACCCAGGGCCAACCGCACCAGCATATGGTCTCACTAGGGGTCTGAGGATCTCATCTCGGTACCTAATGGCAGTCAGGCTACCTCTGGTGAGCACATGGATGGCTGTGTCCCCCAAAGAAATGCCACCCACACCATTACTGATCCACCACCAAACCGGTCATGCTGGAGGATGTTGCAGGCAGCAGAACGTTCTCCATGGCGTCTCCAGACTCTGTCAAGTCTGTCACATGTGCTCAGTGTGAACCTGCTTTTTTCTGTGAAGAGCACAGGGCACCAGTGGCGAATTTGCCAAACTTGGTGTTCTCTGGCAAATGCCAAACATCCTGCACAGTGTTGGGCTGTAAGCACAACCCCCACCTGTGAACGTCCGACCCTTATACCACCCTCATGGAGTCTGTTTCTGACCGTTTGAGTGGACACATGCACATTTGTGGCCTGCTGGAGGTAATTTTGCAGGGCTCTGGTAGTGCTCCTCCTGCTCCTCCTTGCACAAAGGCAGAGGTAGCGGTCCTGCTGCTGGGTTGTTGCCCTCCTCCATGTCTCCTGATGTACTGGCCTGTCTCCTGTTAGGCCTGTCTCCTGGTAGCGCCTCCATGCTCTGGACACTATGCTGACAGACACACCAAACCTTCTTGCTACAGCTCACATTGATGTGCCATCCTGGATGAGCTGCACTACCTGAGCCATTTGTGTGGGTTGTGGTCTCTTGTCTCATGCTGCCACTAGAGTGAAAGCACCGCCAGCATTCAAAAGTGATCAAAACATCAGCCAGGAAGCATAGGAAGTGAGAAGTGGTCTGCGGTCACCACCTGCAGAACTACTCCTTTATTAGGTGTGTCTTGCTAATTGACTATACGTTCCACCTGTTGTCTGTTCCATTTGCACAACAGCATGTGAAATTTATTGTCAATCAGTGTTGCTTCCTGAGTGGACAGTGTGATTTCACAGAAGTGTGATTGACTTAGAGTTACATTGTGTTGTTTAAGTGTTCCCTTTATTTTTTTGAGCAGTGTATATATTTGTTAATATTCATTAAAATGCAAGTACAATTAAATGCAATTAAATATGTTTTTTCAAAATTTTGTAAAACGGTCTTTAATTGAAATGAAATTCAAAAGTTGTATGTTGTCCAACTCTCTGTAGAATTATTTGGAGTTGTATTGAAATTATTATTAAATTATTTTAAATGGTGATGTGAGTAAATGCAAGTTTTTTTAAACAAATAAATAAACATTCCATGACTATACGTTGTACTCATAAAAAGCACTTGAATGAAGAATGATTGCAGTTTTCAATGGTACAGTATATTGACACTGAATGTCTGTTGAATCTCTGAATATAAAACTAACTTTACCTCGGTTCTTTCAACATGCAACGTCTTTATTTTTCCGACATAACGTTAAGGTTATACATTTTAGAAATACTTGACAGAAGTGTAATTTCACTACTTAATCCAAACACATTAGTTTACTACTGCCATTGTTGCGCTCATTCATTATTTCGATCGACAATCGAAACTCAATTATTTTCTCCATAACGTTGACTACTCAATGTATGTTAGCTTGTGTTGCTAGTTGGTTGCTCTAGTTAGCTCTGTCTATTTCCCCTTTCACGATAGCCTCTGCGCTGGTTCACCATGATGTTAGGAATAGTAAGACCATACCAGAAAGTGTCAATTCCTTCACACTGGCAGCAAGAGGAAAAATGTCCAAGGAAAGATAAAATCAGTGCTACTATTTTTAAAGGTTTGGTAACTTTTTCGACAGTGGCGGCCCGATGGTGGAGGTGAACAAGCTATCGATATACAGGGAGTTTTTTTTTTAAAGGTAGTCTGTCTTCTTTTAGCATGGATAGTGTTTTTTACGTTTATTGTCAGTAAAAAGAATGAAACCATTATATTTGTTATGTTTTGTGCTTTACTGATTCACAATTAAAGGTACAATATGTAGTTTTCCATAAAAATAACAAAAGATGTACTTTGCATTAAAAAAGCAAACATCACTATACCTATATTATATATATTTCTTAGTTGTGTACTTACATTATCCTAAATGTTTCCACCAACTTTCAATTCCAGAGAAATTTGTAATATAATTTGAAGACACGGGACATTTCATTTTGTCTTCCATCAATGGCGTCATATAACCTTTGACTGCGCTAGGTGCTCTAAGTTCTAGGGAACCGCCAAACATAACGTAAATAAAGTTATAATATTTTTAAATACATTATTTTGTCAGTGAACATTTTTTCTGCCGGAGACACTAGTTTGGAAGGTTGTTATTGACGACGATAAAAAAACCATGATCCCACGCTACTTCCCATTGTCATCTAAGTACATCTTTTACTATTGTTTTGATTGAGAGCCCCCTTGCTTCCAAAAACTACATATTGTACGTTTAAGGTGGAAAATAAGTTTTGGGTTTACTGTAATTTGTTGATGTTGAAATAGATTTTAAAACATATGGTATTCAAAAAAGTATCAAAGGACAACTCCAGCGTAAAATGATCCTAGGGGTTAATAACACATTGGTCGACCGTTCTCTGCAGAGGCGTCATGCCCATTAGATTTTTGAGCCAAGTGGATTTTCCTTTTAATATCAGTATTTGTGGGCACCTGTTTTCGTGTGTTATGCACACTGTGCCCCCTTAAAAAAAAAAAGGTGCATGACGCTTCTGATTCTCTGGGTTATGTTTTCATGCTCATCGAATGTGCCCAGTTTTAGTGCAAACTGATAATTACCTTATAATGCTAGTTGTGAGGGCACGGATGAAGTAAAAATAAATTGCTCTTATAGACCATTAACAAATTTCAAAATAGCACCACACTTCCACCTTAGCATGATGAGGCTCCCTACATGCAAACCGATGCATTGAGAACTTTAGTGAAAAGACAGTTTATTGGAAATATAGTTTAAAAGACGTTACCGTTCGTGTATACAGCCTGGCGCCATCTTCAGAAAACAGACTTGATCAGTCAAACCACAAACTCTGTGCTACGTGAGCATATTGTATTTGATTTTAGTGTTGCACTGTGCACCGATGCTTCAAAAGTATCGCGATTCTCTGAGATTTAAAACGTCACGATTCCTAAATTTATTAGTATCGATACTTTTAAGAATGACCAAGTTCCAGATTTGTAAGAGACATATTTCATGTTGGTGTGTGCGCAACGCACGCTTCCAGTGCCTCCCTATGGACGTCTGTGTTTTTTCTCCTCACGCACGCAGCAAAGAAGCTGCAGCTGTCATGTGGCAAACAAATACTACAGCGAGATGGCTGCATGTGCGAGCACAAGTGTACAAGTGCTACTGGGATCGCCAGTCAACGACTAGTAGAAAAAGATGATGCGAGGAGTGAAATATGGAAGTACTTTGCCTACATTGCTGACAGTGAGGGCATAAGCTACCTCTAAGTTGAGACCTGTTTGTCATCAGTGCTACAAACAAATGCAAACAAAGTGAGCCTACACATTGAACCTGGCGAAACACTTGGCCGACAAGCACCCCGAATTGTACAAGGAGTTTAACCTCGTAAGGATCGCGCTCTGATTGTGAAATTCTGACAAAAAACATACCCAAAGTGAACTTCTTGTTACACTGGACATGAAGCAAGCAGAAACATGGTTGATATTTTTGAAAAGGAAAGACTTTGAATTTCTTGGAAATCTATCATTTATTTAGAATAAATTTACACAGTGAATTTGTCACAAGATGAAATAAAGAAAATGCATAATTATCTTTTGTTTATATTTTTCTACATCCTGTTTGAAAGACGAGTACAAAACCATATATTGAGATAGGGTCCTGGAAACACATCTAATTATATCCCCCAGTGGTTGACAACATATGTTGAAAGTTTTAGAATGATAGAATCAATTACCAAGGAGCTATAGACTATTTTGTAAGAGGACAGCAAGTGTCCTTCAAGACTGTGCCAAAATGTGCCCAGGTGTCCTCAGGTGTCCAAGAAAAGAATTTTCATAAAAAGAACTATAAAAACATGATATTGTTACCTAACAGTTCTTATAATCACAACTATTTACACAAAGTGCCAAATGCAATACCAAATTAAAAAATGTGCGCCAACATGTGCCAGGATATGCCAACATGTGCCCAACTGAAGAATGTTCATATAAATAACTAAAAACATGATATTGTTACCTAACAGTTCTTATAATCACAACTATTTACA
>JACXGM010023082.1:0-16384 GCA_016801145.1 Umbra pygmaea | reverse complement strand
AACCTTGCATAAATATGGGCGTGATATTTAAATTACGATGGAATTTCAACCGTCTGATTTATCAACACCCGTTCATTCGTACGCTGGAATTGGAGTGATACGAATTTTTTGTAAATCACACGTGAGTCTCGTCGTAAGATGATTTCTGCGCTCAGATCTACACTGGTTTCTACGCACGTTTGATAAATGAGGGCCAATAGCACTGATACATTTGGAAAACCAGACATAGCTGCAAATTGTGCCTTTGTGTTTGCCTGTTCACCTGTGGTGTACGGAAACTTCATGTAGACTAATTACGCGACAAGCCTATTATACCTACTAACACGTCTGGCATAACCCAACTAAGGGTTGGCTGAGATATCCCTGACCTATCAGCTAATTCCCTTTGGAAAGTGCCAGTCGCCAGAAATCCTGTTATGAGTGTAATATGAAAGGTGCCACTAAATAAAATGCACTATTAGGCTATTATTATCTTCTAACAGCGCAAGATCAGTCATTGTGCATCAATACGCATTGTGATGGAATGGCTTTTTATAATCATCGATTTGACTGTATGTGATAATCTACAGATGTCTGTATTATTCTAATTGTAAATGGGAAATAGTTCTGCGCAAATAAATTTTCTTGCACCTTTCAAAAGGGTTAAGACATGAGTCACGACGGAACACATTTAAAAATGAAACGAACGAAACGCAAATAAATGAACATTATAATTCTGTAGCTGATGACGACATATACTATGATAACTACTTCACCCAATGGACAATAATGACTATTTATTTATCCATCTGCTCCACCAGACAGAGACATCGAAAAGAATATAAATTTTAAACATGATTTTGTTCTGTTTACCGTATTATTTATGAGGATGAATTACATAACATGCCAATATAATTACAGAGAATATTTGAGTGTTCTTTTTGCAAATGTGTCTTCATTTGCATTTACGTTGGCTACAATCTTGTTTTATTTTATTTGTATTTCACCACAGGCTGTTGATTGTGAGAATGGCTTTGTGAAATGTTCATATTATTAATGAGAGGCAGTATTTAGATTTCCTTTAGCTACACAACGGTCTGCAGTTTCAGACAGCTTCACGTGTTTCACACATCTGCCGGCGGTGTCGCCATTTCTCATATTACCCGTTTGTGTGTGTACGCATGAGTCAGAGTTGCTGTGAAGGACCACAAATTTCCCGTCAAGTTAGCTTTTTATAAATCCCAATTATTGCATAGAGAGCGGCATACGTCTTCTTTTGTGCGTACGCCACGTTTATAAACGAGGCCCCTGGTCTCTACCACCACCATCACAGCAGCCTCCAACTCTTTCTCCGTTTCCTTATTTCCAGCATCACCTGTGGCTGCTTTCATATGCAGAAACAAATTAAGACAGTACATCTATTATTTAAAACCATGTTGTGCATATATAGATTAGCATTATTTCTTCACTTTAGAAATATAAATATTTAAAAGATACCACACTGTCCCACATTGTGAACCTATTCCTACATGGCTAACAGTAGTACCAAATGTATAAGCTATTTTTTTATTTGAAACAATATCATGTGGATATTAGAATTTGAAATTGCTGCTGCATGCACCTGACATCTTTGGTAGCTACTGCCGCATCTCCAGGCTTCCGACTGTCTCCCTTGCTTAGCTGGTGGTCTAACTAGACATGCGTGTTATGTTTTCACATTTGGCTGCATTAACTTGGAGTGCTCTTTTTTTCTTCTGTTAGGATTTACACGTCCTGCTTTTCTCCTCGTCTCTTCATCTCCATTTCTTTGGAGAAAAATCAATACTAATGTAGAAACAGCTCAATGTGCCTCAGTTCCAACTGTAAAAACACGACTGTTTCCATCCGCTCCCACACCAATAAGTCATTTTTTCGGAATCGATACATGACAATATATCCATGCCATGTGTGCTTTTTAAAAAATAAAGCTATTAATGAATATTACTAATCAATTAGATCTTATTAAATGCTGAGAAGTGAGAAACACAATACCAGGCATTCAGAGAAAGACACACGGACACACATGACAAGGCTGATACTGTAGCCAACCCCCCCCATATTTTTGGTAGAAATTCAGCAACGTGGAATTCATTTTTATACAACACAATACTTGTGTAAATTGAGGAAGAGTTTAGAAATCAACATTTGGTGGAATAACCATGTTATTAAATTACAGCTTTCATGTGTCTTGGCATGCTCTGAACAGCCTTTCACATTGATGTTGGGTTTACTTTATGCCACTCCTGGCCCCAAGCAGTTCGACTGTGTTTAATGGCTTGTGAGCATCCATCTTCCTCTTGATCACATTCAAGTGGTTTTCAATGGGTTTGATTTGAGAATAATTTACAGTGGTCTTAATTATTTCCAGAGCTATATATCCATGATAAGACCAATGTGGCAAAAGTCTATCACTGTTAGAAATTACATTCATAATGAACCATGTTTGACTGTAATTCCTGATCTATGTAATTCCACTGTTGTATAAGTTATCAATTTCTATCAAAACTCATAAATTCCTGTGTGTTCTTTAGGGATGGGGAAAAAAATCTATCCTGCAATGTATTGCAATACTCTTTTTGCCAATATTAGTATTGATTCTCAATCCCAAAGATTGATATTTTGTTAGTATATTTTTGGTAAGCAAAGCAGTCAAAAGATCACCAGAAAATGCTAATACATATGGGCATAATTGTCTAGAACACATTCATCCATAATGACAAATAATTTCATTTACATTTCCTGAAAGCACAACACAGTGTGTTCAGACTAATACACTTCTAGGCAGTTCAAACGTTTGTCACCGTCTCCAGGCTTTAAGACAGATACTAACGGGGAGATGGAAAACCTCAAAGTATATTCACTTGCATTTCATTACCCATACGTTGTCAACCTGCCGCACCATGCATTGTGGATAATAAATGTTAACCATCCGCTTGACAACAGAAATGTGATTGGTTGGCCGTCTATTATTTTTAATATCTCTTTTTCAGATGGGAAACAGGCAACGTGTGTTTTTTCAAATGTGCCATGGTGCTTTTTAATACCTGTACTGATACTGATATTTTTGTTATCGTGTTAAGGTCAAACTGTAGCCAGCCAGAGGATTATGTTGGTTGATAGAATATTATAATGTACTATAGGCTTAAATGAAACGTCAATGAAACATCATATGGTCTATTTATATCTTGTAATTAACAATATTTTACTAGTATGCATATTTATATCATAGGAGTTTGCTGTTTTGGGTGGATTACCTTTTCAATATAAGCATGACAAACATTTTTCACATTTAAATTCCATTAATAATACTTAAAAAGTTTTAAGCAAATGATTTCAATGCTTTTGTTATAGTATTAAATGTTTTTGGCAGTTCATTGTATTCCGTTGAACTGTTTAATATTGATGTGCCATACATTCAGAATCGCGAAAATCGTAAGAATCGCAATACATATCGTATTGGCACAAAAGTATTGTGATAAAAACATATTGCAAGGCCCCTTGCAATTCCAAGCCTTGGTGTTCTAAAACTTTTGACCGGTAGTGTAGTTGGGATGAAGTATCCCAATGACGTACTCAAGGCCACTTTTTGAGACCTCACTGTCAGTACCTTGACCCCCCTCTCCTTGCGCAGTGGTGTCCGTGCTGGGGCGATGGGTGTGCGGTTGCTTGGGGGGCTGAACATGCTGGGGGTGGTGGGGCTCCGGAATGGGGCTTTGGGGATTCCCTTGAGGGGTGCTGGGGAAGAAAACATGAAATATAATACATCAGCAACCAAACAGCTGTGTGTTCGATGATCTACAATGATCAATACAATCCATGACTACCAAGTCTGCTCAGGTCCTGATTGGTGCACACAGTTGAGCTACTGTCTAATCATGACCATTACCTGATAAGTTCATTTTTCCTAAAGTTCCCCAGTGAAATACGTTTTCAAATGTTGATTATCCCAGTATTTTCGGGACAAACCTAGGTGTGTGCTAATTGGATGGGTTTTAAACTCACTGGTAGTGTCAATCTTCTTGACCAAGCCTCTTCCTTTGGCATGGAATGGCACACCTGCGGTCTTCTTCAGCTGTTGGGCCGTCTCTGTGGCTAAAACACAACAGGATGTGCATGTGTCAAGGAGGTATATTAGTGCACGTCGTAGAAAACACATTTTAGAACAATTTGTCTTTCCCCGTGTTGTCATCTCTATAAAACATGACCAGGGCTGACCTGAAAGACCTCTCACTTCAAAATAAAAACACTCCTGATAGGATGCGGTGATACCTTCCTCCTTGTCTGATCACAATTAATTACATTTAGAGATGTGATACTGGATCATCACTCCAGGATGCTTGACAGATTTAGCACCATATGAAGCAATTAAGAAAATGAGGAGGAAACCTGACCAGATGTGGTCAAAAGTATTTTCTTAAGGGCCACATCTGGATACTGAAATTCAATGGAGGGCCACACATTTCAGTTGGTATTTAAAAATTGGTTTGTTAAACTTGATTTGCAGCCCGGAAAATATATATTTTTTATTAAAACAGTTATTGAAATATTTTAAGCTCCATAATTTCTACATACTTTCAAACAAGTTTTAGGAGTGTACTGGGGTGTTCTTGTAATAAACAAAGAGATTGCCCACAACATCTTCAGACTATTGACATGTAGACAGGTGGGCACGTGGAAGAAGAGGTCTCATCTTACATTTCTGCAGCAGCTCTGCCCTGAGGGTGGCGCTCTTAGGCTTCCTCTTCAGCTGGAAGTGTTTCACGGGGGGCGTGAGTGGACCCACCAGGGTGGTGAGGGCACTTTTGTTCAGGTACTGGCACTCCAGGGGGAGCATGGCCGATGCCTCGCACTCGCTCACTGCAGACGGTAGGACGATCAATCAATCAAAGGCATTTCTAAATCCATTATACATAAGCAGTTGACTCAATACACATGCCTAACAGAAAGTATGATGGAGACAGGGAGGGGTAGTCAACAAGTACACGACGTCAGACTCCATTAACACGATCCCCAGCTTATTTATATTGCAGGATACAAAAATTACTCTGCTCTGATTAAAGGAACAGTAAATCTATTTCATATAGCTTAAAATAAATGTAAAGCTTAATACAGTTTACACAATTATAGTACCTTCACTGACAAAACCGTGATCATCATTGACCCCTGCTATTCATATCCTACTCTTGACCTGTGCCCCCTGACCTCTAGGCTGAGGAAGTGTACTCCCCTTTTTCACGGAGCTCCCCCAGGATGTCCTGAACATTAGGGTTTTGCTCCTCCAGGTCCAGGTTCAGGGAGCCTGTCTCTGGAAAGGACTTGAGGATGTCTGCCACCATCAATACCCAGGGTTCAGAGTCCACTGTGGCAAGCTGGATGATCTCTGACAGCGCTTCCTTCATCTGCATGCCGGGGGGTTGCGGACATTAGAAGATTCCAAGATGTAAATGTGCAATCAAAATTTTTATCATATACAGAAGATAACATTTCAACAATATCCAGAAGTTAGGAGTAAATAACTTTGGTTTGATATCAGTTAAAATCTGATTGGATGAGCAAACTGTATTACGGCCACGTTTTAATGTCAATAAAATGTCTAAAAAACACAATTCAATCACTTAATCAGCAAGACACAAAGTAATATCTGACATTGTAAGGATGGCAATTGGTTTAGAAACCCGACTGCTGTGCGTAATTGAACTACATGAAAGTTGAAGTTAGCGGCTCGCCGACTTGAAACAGAAATCATTTCCAGTACTGTCTCATCGTTTGAAGCGTTGACCTCCTAATGTAGCACGTTGGTTACGCCTCCAAAATGGCACAAACTGGCAGGAAAGCGAAACCACCTGGACTAACAAAGCTCCGACAAGTTCAGACAAATTGGACGACAATCACGACCATACTGCAAACAAGAGCAATCCTACATGTTAGATTAGTTAACGACAGTTAAGTGAGTTGCTGTTTATAAAAAAGGTAGCGAGATATGTGCGTTGTTTTAGGTAAACAATTATCAACCCTCCTCCCAGCTGTACTGTAGTACTTCTAACTAGTTAACCAACAAATGCATGGATGCCACCCTGCTGATTAGACAGCCCTGTCCAAAGAACATGTAGGTTTAACATCATCTAGCATGAAACTCGGTCAGGAAGCCATCTAATAAAGAGCTAACTTTAGTTAGCTCAGTGCTGTAGGCAAGACCCAGCGCCCGTCAGTCACAGCAAGTCGCATACCCACCCACCTCATCAACAGTCCGCCTTGGAAGATGCAGCATCCCGAGCAAGAGTTTAAGCTTCACCGGAGGTGACAAACTGGAAAAACACAACCGTATATTGTCTATAACTGAAACGGTGAGCAGCGAAGCAATACTAGACGGCGCCCAAAGCTCGTCTGTTGATCCTAGTTTATTATGGAGCCACAGGCCGGTGTCGCTGTCCTTCATCGACGCCATCTTGGAAAAAGAAGTGTTTTGAGTTCGGGCATTTTAACTTGCTACCTAAAGAACCGCTAGGACCCACACATGTACATGTTGATCAGAGGTACTCACCTCTCTTACCCATCTAAAAAGTATTAGGATAACCATTACTTTACAGTACATTTGAGATAAAAAAAATATCTATTTTTTTTCTCCTGTATATTCAATTAAGTTGGTGGTTTTACACTTTAAAGTTAGGGAATACAAAAATTGCTAGTTTAATTTACTTAAAATTAGCATAGGGAATGCAAATACCTAGATAGGTTTACTTAGTCGTTTTTAGTCGGATCTTCCCGAAATGTGTGACCTCTTCCGAACCCAGAAAAGTACTTCTACTTTGTACTTTTTACAACTCTGCTTGTAGGATGATAACTGTATAAAAATAATTTATAATATTTTACATAACGTGACCAACATTAATAAATTCATTTTTGTAAAAAATATCAAATAGATTTAGCATAGTCTTTCGCGTTTGGCCATGGACTATCCAATCCATTCACCTAATTTGTTATCGGGTTTTATAGGCATGCGCATTCGGACGTCGATTTCACATTTAATAGAATCGTCTTGAGGTGGTATCTGGTCTAATTTCGGCAACATTGTTTTGTTTTCTTTAACAGATCATATACGGTATGTAGTTCGAAATTAACATTTGATTTAATTCTTTTCTCGTTTTTTCGACCCTTTCCTCTATGAAAAGCTTGGTGATGAAAAGCTATCTGTGATTTAATTTGATTTCTTGTTCTTTTCCGGAGTAAACGTATTCTATAATCGTTTTTTCATGTAAGGTATCAATAATTTGATATATCAATTCATTATATATCCTGAATAATATAATATGATTCCAGGTCTTTCTCGACATCTTCGAGCATCATAATGGCATCAATCGGCTCCATGCAATCGGTGATGCTGCTGTTAGCGGTGCAGCTGCTGTGTTTTAGGCCAAGTTATGCTGAACAGGAGACCGGGACCGTAATTCCTGCAGAAAGTAAGGGGTTTATTATTATTAAAGGGGTTTATTATTATTAAAGTAAGGGGTTTTATTTAAAATCTAATGTATTTCCTGCATTTGCGATTATGCGAAATTATCACTTGTTACTGAGGTACGGAGAGTGTGCATAGGAGAAAAAAACTGCCGATTTATTGGACATAAACTAAATAAATGATTTCTTAACTATATGTTTTAACCATAGATACGGTTATAACTATATCTTGAACAGTCAGCATTGATTGACATTAAAAGTGTAGCATCTTAATTTTTATTTTCTTAAAACATATATATTTTTTCACCAACAGTGAGAGTACATCATAATGATCATTAATATTTTGTCTCTATGTCTTGCAGGTCGTCCTTGTGTGGATTGTCATGCATTTGAATTCATGCAGAGAGCACTGCAAGACCTCAAAAAGACTGCGTTTAACCTGGATGCCAGGGTAAATACTCATTTACAGTTAAAATGAATGTGATGTCATTGCTGAGTAGCTTAACTGCATCATGGTGGCCAGGGTTTGAGTCCTGGGCGCAGCCCCTGTACGGTGCTCTAGTAGGGGACTCCGGCAACGATGGAGACACCCGGAGAGGCATGATTGGGAGGAACAACCGCCCACAGCCTCCCACGACCCGACTGGTCGTTGGTTGTTAGACTTCTGTGCTAGTCATTGATTGTCTATAACAAACACCATGTTCAAACAAAAGGATGCTCATAGGTGTACCAGAGCACCCTAGGCCTAAGGTCAATGATTGATTTTGTGATCGTGTCGTCTGATCTGAGGCCGTATGTTTTTGACACTCGGGTTGAAGAGAGGGGCGGAGCTGTCAACTGATCACCATCTGGTGGTGAGTTGGATCAGAGGGTGGGTGAGGAGGCCTGGAGGAGGCCCCTGTCCGAGAGATCTTCAACACACACCTCCGGCGGAGCTTTTCTGGCATCCCTGTGGAGGTTGGGGGCATTAAACCTGAGTGGGCAATGTTCAAAGCTTCCATTGCTGAAGCTACGGTGGTAGGCTGTTGTCTCAAGGTCTTAGGTGCCCCAAGGGGCGGTAACCCTCAAACATCGTGGTGACTCCAGTGGTCAGGGACGCTGTCAGACTGAAGAAGGAGTACATAAGGGATATGTTATCCCAGGGGACCCCGGAGGCAGTTGCAGGGCACCGACAGGCCCGAAGGGCTGCAGCCTATGCTATGTCAGAGGCAAAGCAGCGGGTGTGGGAGAAGTTCAGAGAGGCTATGGTGGAGAGATTATATCTCCACACGGGCCTGGATAAGCGGTTGTAGATGAGTGAGAGATGAGAAATACATTTTCTACAGCTTTTGTAAACTTGTCACTGAAACAGAAAAATCTTTTCTCACTATGTGAAAGTCTGGTGCAACATTATGTAATTTCCTTAAATTCTACTCTGGAGCTTGGATGAAAATGTACAGATTTAAAGCAGCTTTTCTACAGTTGTATACATTTTATAATAGATTTTTCCCAATTATTTCTCACCTGCCAATTAATCCCCCTAATCCTGCCACAAGACCGCTCCTTGGACAGGTAATGGTGAATGGCGCTCACATGCTTCATCCA
Organism: Umbra pygmaea; assembly: GCA_016801145.1. Classification (NCBI taxonomy): domain Eukaryota; kingdom Metazoa; phylum Chordata; class Actinopteri; order Esociformes; family Umbridae; genus Umbra; species Umbra pygmaea. The sequence goes on along the minus strand of JACXGM010023082.1, from coordinate 7,330 downwards.
AACACGTCACCCAGCCGCCGATTATTTTTGCACTGCTCATCCAACATGGAAGCCTTTAGTCAGATCATGCTTTGGATGATTACACTCATCAACTATACTTCCGCAATTTAATTTACAGGCGCCTGATCTGTCCACAAGGAGTCGCTAAAAAGCGACATTGTAAGGTAGATAATCTGATTTATCTTTCCCAAATACCGGGCAGCGCTATACAAATTTGCACAGCCTCATGGTGGTGGTTCCGGGCAAAGTTGGAGAAGCCGTGGTCAGGCTCTAGCGACGGATTACCATGACATAGCGTTTCCTGTATAGCTGAAACTTAGCCTAATATGCCACGCGAACCCGAGTTTAATAAAACATTTTCTTAGAGCAAAGACGTAATGCCAAGAGGCCCTATGAACATTTGTTCAAATTGATTACTATTTTATCGCACTGCAAGCCCTGGTTATGGCTAGGCTATTACTGTACGCCTTCTAGGTGTTTTATGTATTCATGTCTGCTGTATAGCTACATTTAAAGCTCTTCATCAGTCAGACTCATAGTCAGAAGGTTGCTGGTTCGGTTCCCTGACTGTGCCAAATGTTTTTGTGAGCAAAGCACTTTACCCTAAGCTGCTCCAGGGGGATGTCACTCTAATTACTGTAAGCCACTTTTGATAAGAGCGTCTGATAAATGACTAAAATGTAATGGCTCCTTTTTCCCGTCAGACTGAAACCCTGGTGTTGAGGGCAGAGAGGCGAGCCCTGTGTGACTGCATGCAAGCCAACACCCTGCGCTAAGTCAAGTTGAAAAGTCCCTTCAGCATGCAACCTACCCAGCACATGTACAGCTGCAATGGCCGGACGTTTACTTTGAACCACTACAAACAGCACCTGGACTAGACTGATGTCTCTCAGACCCTCCTATGGAATATTGTACCATTTTTGTTTGCTAATTTGTACAACTGTCACTTTCTTATTTTTGCTACCATATCACTATTTGTATTGCAGTGATTTACTAATTTAAGTAGAAGATTTAGTTTGATGAGTTTAGATAAGCTGTCCATGTGTCATGTAGGGCAAAATGTTTTGTGAAAGAAAATACACTTCACACTGACAGTGAAGTTAAATAGAGAACACTATTTTGATGGCATATAATTTGCACTGAAGCAAGGTACCGTAGTTCTGTATGTAGATTCAATGGACAGCCGTCTTTGCAAATGTTTGGCAGCGGTAGCCATTACAAAACAGCTGGTAGTTCATAATGACAAAACCATATACAGTTTACAATACTAGGCATTTTTAGAATAAGTGTACTTTTTAGGTTTCTAAGTGGTGCCAAACACTACTGCATGAATATGAATGTAGACCCACACTTATCCCAACCAGTTGTTTATAGCAATCTGTTTGATGTCATGACTTGACTTCAATATTGGATGCGTGTAGCACTATGCCGTGTTCTTTTTCTGTCTAGCTGAACTGTTTTAACAAGAGTTGGATGATGTAGTTGTCGAGTGACTATAAATGAACAATCACCTACTTAGTATTTTAAGACATAAGGACTGTAGAGTTCGACAATATATTGATTATAAAATGTTAACTTTAGAGAAGCCATTATAATAATGTTTTGTATTGTTGTTGTGTTACTTGATCACTAAGTTTTGGTAATTATATGCATAGAGTAGGCAAGGCAAGCTACACAAGGAAATTCTTACTGTTAATGAGCTGCTTTTATTAATGTCTTGTTATTTCATAAATGATGTATGCCTTTCCAAAACTAGCCCAATTTCCTGTGCCAGTCCTTATAATTGGGCCTCACGTAAGAAAAAATCTAAGATATAAGAGAAAATTAAAAATAACCAAAACAATGCAAGGACTATACTTTGCTAATTTATAGTTAAAAAAATTGTAACCCAATCTCTCAGAAAATGTGTTTGACAACTACGTGATTTGTAGAGATGTGAGATTTCAATCGTACAAATAAAAACATCCACCTCTCAAATTGCCGACCCCTGTCGAATCCTTTCAGATCACCGCTGTAAGTGTGTGTGTGTGCGCGTAAGCAGTGTGTAAGTGTGTGTGTGCGCGTAAGCAGTGTGTAAGTGTGTGTGTGTGCGTAAGCAGTGTGTAAGTGTGTGTGTGCGCGTAAGCAGTGTGTAAGTGTGTGTGTGCGCGTAAGCAGTGTGTAAGTGTGTGTGTGCGCGTAAGCAGTGTGTAAGTGTGTGTGTGCGGGTAAGCAGTGTGTAAGTGTGTGTGTGCGCATAGGCAGTGTGTGTCTAGGTGTAAAATTTGTTTGTGTCAATGCGTTTTGTTTTCTTACAAATATTCCGCAAGCCTGGCAATCAGTGCTGGTGGCAGAGACATGTTGATTAGTCCTAACATGCACCCTATGTCTATCTATTGCACTATTGTTCACTGTCACAATTATTAGGCAAGTCAGTATGTTGACCATATCATCATTATTATGCAAATGTTCCAACTCCAAGCTGTATAAACTGGAATGTTATTGGATGTAAGCATATCAGGTGATGTGTATCTGTGAAATGAGGAAGGGTGTGGCCTAAGGGTATCAACACCCTATATCAAGGTGTGCATAATTATTAGTCAACTTCTTCTGTTCCTTAGGCAAAATGGGCCAAAAAGTAGATTTAACTGACTCAGAAAAGTCACAGATTGTAAGAAGTACTTCAGAGGGATACAGCACTCTTGAAATTGCTAAGATATTGGAGTGTGATCACAGACCCATCAAATGTTTTGTTGCAAATAGTTAACAGGGTCGCAAGAAACGTGGTGAGAATAAAATACACAAATTAACTGCCAAAGCTTTGAGAAGACTGAAATGTGAAGCGACCAGGAACCCATTATTCTCCAGTGCTGTCATATACCAGAACTGCAACCTACCTGGAGTTGTTCAGTGCTCAAAAACATGGCTTAGGTAAGGAAGACTGAAACCCGACCACCACTGAAAAAGACATACATTGAAACATCAAGACTGGGCCAAGAAATATCTGAAGACAGATTTTTAAAAGTTTTTATGGACTGATGAGATGAGAGTGACTCTTGACAGACCAGGTGGATGGGCCCGTGGCTGGATCAGTAACAGGCACAGAGCTCCACTTCGACTCAGTGAGGTAGAGGTGGGGTAATTGTATGAGCTGGTATATTTGAAGGTTAACTATTTGGATCTTTTTGTATTGAAGGTGGACTCAACTCAACAACCAAACCTACTGCCAGTTTTTAGAAGACACTTTCTTCAAGCAGTGGTACAGGAAATAGTCTGCATCTTTCAAGAAGACCATGATTTTTATGCAGGACAATGCACCATCGCATGGCTAGCCAGTAAAGGCCTTAAAGATGAAATAATAAGGACTAGCATGGAGTTATATTCCTATCTTTATTCAAGAGCGCATTATTTCAATTTAAGTGCATTTCTCACAGATATTATGTTCATATTTTGTAATAATTTCCCTCAAAACCTTGCTCTCACACTCAAATAGTAATTACTTGTGCTTAGATTTGCTCTGCTTGTGCTCATACTTTCTGCTTGGACTCAGAAACATTGTTGCTAGGATAGATTTCCTGCTCTCACCTTCACCCTTAACTCCTTGCACTCAAGGCTGCTTCTTCGTGCTTGCAAATCTTCTCCTCACAGATTTTTTCTGCACTCTCGGATTGTTTGTGTTACAATGCTATCAAAATTCCTCAACCAATAGAATCCCAGCTGTAATAATGCGCTCTTGAATAAAGATGGGAATATAACTCCATAGTAAATAGCCCCCTTCCTGACCTAAACTCTTTTGAGAACTTGTTGTCCCTTCTTAAATGGTCGATTTACGGTGAAGGAAAACAGTACACCTCTCTGAACAGATAGAAACTGACAGACTATGAATGGAAGGCTTATGACTGTTATTGAAAACAACAGTGGCATATTGGTCACAGATTTGTTTTGAAATGTCCGAAAATTTAGATTTGTTTGATTATTATTCTCACTTTTACAGATGAAAATCAACAAGTGACATGGGAAACTTTTGTTTTTCATTTAGCTGCAAAATTATTCTGCACTTTTACTTAAATATTCAGCTTTGATGTTTAGTTACGTTTTGGATTGACCGAGAGCACCGTAGTTGTTCAATAATAAAATGAATCCCAAAGGATACAACTTAATTAATAATTGTGCACACAGTGTAATGGGAAATTGTATTGAGCAAAGATAACATTCGGTATTGAATTTAAAGTGATATTTATTGAATTCTAGTTCTTTCTGTAATACTCATGATTCTTCATCGTACACTCCAAAAAGCCTGTTGGACATCGATCAGGATGTAGGTTTCCTCTCTCATGTCATGTATTTTACACAAGGTAGATATTTGACTTCCGCAACAACTGCTTCCCTTTTTGTTTCACCTGAAAATACGTCTCGCAACACTTCACTGAACAGGCTGCTATTCAGAGATGAAGAGAGACAGATTCCTCCCCTGCAGGTAATATGTACTGGTCCTCAGGAAACTGTGTCCATGTAGCAGTAACCTCTGGAGTCACACTCTATCAACTGCCATTAGGCTAAACAAGCTGAGCAGATGGAGGCTGCGCCCTCAGAATGTGAGTCCATCTTGCTAGAAACTAGACACAATTACAACGAGTCAGTGGTGTCTGAATACTGCACATCAGATCAGTGGTTTTAATACTACATGCTGCAAATTATTGTATGGGGCTATAATCTAAAAGCATTATTTAGAATTTGAAGGTTACACATATTCATATTATTATTAGCTACATAGAATTGAGGAACAACATTTTATTCTAAACCATGGAGATTCAGTTTAGTCCATAAATATTTGGAGATTGACTAATGTCATTATTACTATTATTATTATTATCATTACTATTGTCATTACTATTTTAAAATTCTTATATTGTTGTAATTTTTGTTTTTAAGCCCACTGCATAGAATCGCTGAGCCATGTCAAAAAGAATTTCTCTGCATAGGATGATGTATGTTATTCAATGCATATGATAAATAAACCACTTTGACTTTGACTTTGACTTATTAGCTGTCTACCACAGCATATTGATGTTTAAATTAAATACTGAATGTTAACTGAAATTTCACCCAATTTACAGTACATATAAATTGGGTGAACAGTGTAGGAATAATAGCAGTATTTATATGTGGTCCCCCCGAAATTTAGGGCCTGAAAAGAATTTGGACAAACGAACACATTTGTTAATGAAATTGTGAGTTTTAATAGTTGTTGGCAATTGTTTTTCAGTCAGCAACTGCCTGAAATCTGGAACCCAGATCCTGGGTTTCTTCACTGGTAATGCTCTGCCAGGTCTTTACCTTGTGTTGCTTTCACATTATGCTTCAGGACTTTATCCATCTGCACTGTGATGCGCCATTCAATGTGTTTTAATGCATTTGGCTGCACCTGAGCAGATAATATAGCCCAAAATACTTCTGGAACCATCCTGCAGGTTTTCATGCCCATGCCATAACACTACCTCCCCCATGTTTCACAGGTGGTAAGCTTTGGAACATGAGCAGTTCCCCTCCTACTCCATACTATTACCTTTTCATTCTGGTACAAGTGGATCTTTGTCTCATCCATAGAATGTTGTTCCAGAACCTTACAGGGACTATTAGATGTTTTTCGCAAAATGTTATCTGATGTTTCTGTTTCTTTTATAGATTGTTTTGACTCATCAGTCTAATGATGGCTTGCATCACTGGCAGTGACCAGTCTCTGGTCTTCATATTAATGGTTCACGACAACAGACTCCAAATGCAAATGCCAACCTTGAATTCCAATCTAGACACTTTAGTTGCTTATTTGTACATTAATTATATAGGGATTGACACCCTAGAACAGCAGAGCAGCCAGTTGTCCAAATACTTTTGGACCCTTAAAAATGGGGGACTACATATAAAACATGCTATAATTCCTACACCATTCACTCGATTTGGATGTAAATACCCTCAAATTACAGCTGAAAGTCACTTTCAGGTCATATTCATTATTTAATTTAAACTCCAATATTCTGTGTAGCTGATATAATAACTTAGTCAATGTCCAAGTATTTATGGACCTAACTGTATGCCCCTCACTTTGGTGTTTAAACAGGCAGGTCAGAATTATACCCCAGGAGTTATCAGTGAGTGGAGGATGAAAAGCAATAGACTTTAGGCTGTTCATTTGCAGAATGCAGCAATATTCAGCACAGTCCTCGATCTGTACCTGCGGTTTTGATCATAGATCTGTTCTTGCCAATTTGGCAAACAACACAGAGAGATTTGGGGACCAGACTAGAAGTAGTCTAATCCCAATAAGAGGGAAGTAGTTTAGAAGGTACTTGCCTTTAGGCAAAGCCCTGAACTAGTACTCTCACACCCTTCATTAATTTGTAATGTGGATGCCAGCATGTAGTTAGAGACTACCTGCGATACCCCCTCCATCCACAGGGAGGAGCCCAAGCTCAGTGCAGGGCAGCACGCTTAGATATGCATGTCGCATTGATGCAGCATCTTCCCTATCGGCTCAGAAGCAGGGTTCCCGTCTGCAGAGCAAGCAGGTTTGGGTAATAACTAGATCTAGCAACAGTTTGCACAAACTGTGTCTGTTACATTCTCACCTGCAGTGACCTAGCATTGCACCCCTGGAATACATGCCTGGTGGCACCTTATCAACAGGACGAATGTGAAGATGTAGCAGACATGGTTAACCAACACTCATCACGTCCTAGAGAAACTACTTATCACCATCCACCTAAATTAAAAAGAACACTCATCACCTCCTAGAGAAACTACTTATCACCATCGAACAAAATTAAAAAGAACACTCATCTTCACCCAGGTTACAGAGAACACACATCACCTTCACCCAGGTAACAGAGAACACTCATCACCTCCTAGAGAAACTACTTATCACCATCGAACAAAATTACAAAGAACACTCATCTTCACCCAGGTTACAGAGAACACTCATCACTTTCACCCAGGTAACAGAGAACACTCATCACTTTCACCCAGGTAACAGAGAACACTCATCATCTTCACCCAGGTTACAGAGAACACTCATCTTCACCCAGGTTACAGAGAACACTCATCACTTTCACCCAGGTAACAGAGAACACTCATCATCTTCACCCAGGTAACAGAGAACACTCATCATCTTCACCCAGGTTACAGAGAACACTCATCATCTTCACTTAGGTTACAGAGAACACTCATCACCTTCACCCAGGTTACAGAGAACACTCATCACCTTCACCCAGGTTACAGAGAACACTCATCACCTTCACCCAGGTTACAGAGAACACTCATCACCTCCACCCAGGTTACAGAGAACACTCATCAC
>JACXGM010023080.1:0-16387 GCA_016801145.1 Umbra pygmaea | reverse complement strand
CTCCCTCTCTCCCTCTCTCTATCTCGCTCCTGCAGCAGCTCGGTTTGAAAACACCTGCTAATTACACACAGCGCTGTTCAGCGCTCGCTCCGACAGCGGCCGTGCCACAACATATACATACACACGGTCTTGTGCCTCCCTTGCTCCGACAGTGCCCGGACCACATAAGCACACAGTGCTATGTCTCACTCTGACAGCGCCCAGATGACATCAACACAATCTGGCAACTCACCGATACACATAGTACAACAGCTGCTCCCAAAACTCACTCCCCAATACACAACACAACTACTCCTGCTACAGCAAGGAAACAGATGGAGGGAGCGAACGAGGGAGGGACAACAGGAGTGGGAGATGGAGTGGGAGAGGTAGAGAGCTTCTAAAGACTAATTGTTTACTAACTTGATGCCGTGGTCCAGAATTGCACCTTATTCCCTTAGCATGTAACTTCTTCTTTGGTTGGAGCACTCTAGTCAAAAGTCATGTATTACATAAGTATAATAGGGGGTTATTGGGACTCTGTGACTGTCTACTTCTTCCAACCTATTTGGCGGTAATGGCCCCTACTTTAGACAGGAGAGGTAATTACTCCAGAGAACAACATTAACCAAGTCTGTTTATTACTCCAAACTCTGAGTCTGTGATGTGCGAGGAAAGACGATCAGCTACAACTTTGCTGTTGCAGAAAGCGTTTCACTGTTAGTCGATACCTGCTGTCAACAAAAGCAATTTCATCTGATTTAATTTAAAAGTAGGTAGAGTTTGATTTGTTTAGAATGTTTGGTTGTTTGTACCCATTTTTCTCCCCTCCTAATTGGTTATGTCCAATTATCCCTCACCCTGTTTTGATTCCTTCAAGCACATGATGCCGAGCTGTCCGAATTTCATCACAATGCTTTAGTCAGTACATACTTTGTAGAAAGATTATACATTTACAAACTATTCTTGTACAATTGAACTCACAGGCGCCCAAACTGCACACAAATCCATTGGAGAGCATCATGGCAAGGTACCCCAGTTTGACCTTTTGACTCCCTTACCCTAGGCACCCGGTGACTAGGATCAAACCCCTGGCCACTATAAATAGTTGTCCGACGAAGCAGTGAATTAGCCCACTCCACCATACGGAGAGGAGCCTATATGCTTTCAATTTGGGATGAGTCCTAAATGGCACCCTATTACCTATAATATTGCACTATTTTGAGCAAAGCCCAATGGTCAGCACCATGGGACAAACAAACATAGTCCACTCTAGGAAATAGGGTGCCATTTGCAGTGCGTTCTGTTTCATATGAGCGTGAACTGTTGATTTGTTGAATGGCAGCCTGTTAAAGCTCCTCTTGGAACCGGATGCCACAGGGGTAACAGAGATGCCTAAAGTAGCGCGGCCAACAGAATGCCATGGAGGCTACTGCAGAAAACGCTGTTTGCAAAGTTTCCACTGACTCAGCGATTCCCCACCATGGCTTTCGCCACATGCTAAGGTTGCAGAATGCATGGCCGATCAGAATGAGAACATCTACAGGAAAAACACATGCTTAGTTATCAGATGTAAAGCTACTCTAACGAACAATGTGAAACTATAGCTTAACACAGCAACGCTGATCATGGAGATAGGGTTTAGGGTTTAGGGTGTGGGGGAGTATGTCCTAAATTACATGGAACTGTTTGTAAATGTAAACTGGCAGTGGAGCAACATTAAGACAGAAACTACATAAGAGTCTCTGAAATGGTCCGCTGATGAAATGGTTATTATTGTCAGATTGCATTCTGAGATATATTAATTATAATCATTACATGGACCAAAACTACGCTGAAAGAATCCAACACAAAAAGGACATTACCGTGATGATGTAAAATCTCAGTGCAATAGAAATCGTTATTAAAATTAGAAAATCATGTCTTAAACTGCACTGTCTGTTTAAAAGTTAAAATCAAGATCTACAGATCCTAAGATATATAGCTGCGGTCATAGGCTTTATATAGCCATCAGACGTATTATTTCTCTGTCACCAAACACGACTACGACTGTACAGTACACCGCGTCGCCATAGAAATGTGTAAAAAGTATTACCAGGGTAACATCAGTGTAGACTTCCACTGAGGCGGGCCTCATCGTAACATGTCTGGCATCGGAAATCTGATCCTCGTTCACATGGTCAGTCACACATTTAAAACATTCCATGTTCTCAGGTGTCTGGTTAACCCGTAAATATCACATGGTAGCTTTAAATAAAAACTTTAACCTAATATTAGCACAAGAGTAGAAGGAAGTGTGTTTTCTGAGAACGTGTAAATAGGCCAAACTTAATGAACGAGGTTAGGCACCAACTTCCATCCAATCTAAATTAGAAGGCACATGTTTTTATGCAATTGGTTTATTATTAGCAGTTTGTAGCAGCCAACATCTAAAAATAGCATGACTAAAATGTATTGTTTTAATCAAAGATGCAGTACATGATTTTGGCCAGTGGCTGTAAATATGGCACTATTGAGCTAAAAGAAAATTGTGTACCATGTCATGTATTTCTGCTCTGTATGTCGTACCAATTATGTACATACATTTTTTTTATAATCACTACAATGCACATCACGAAACACATTTGGATTAAATGAAACAGCTTACATTTACTCCAGGTTTTCCTTCCGTGCCAGGGTCCCCTGCAATTCCTTTTTCACCCTGAAGAGGAACAAGGAAAAAGTATTAGAGCAAGTTCACAACATCATCGAAAATCATCATAAAAAAGGACTACATTATTTAAATGATATGTGCTGTCAATGTTTAGTCTCTTCAGGAGTCTTAAATTAAATGTTAATTGTTTATTCAGTCATTGAATACTCACTGCCAAGGTACACATATCATCATGACAAATGCAAAAATTCAACATTATCATCATCATCGTCAATAAACAATATCTCAGTCCCCAAACCCAACCCTAATCTAAATGCTAACTCTTCTACTGTGTGTGTGTTTTCATGTTTGCATATCCCTGTAGCATTTGGAATAGCCAATAACTCATTGACAGTCAGACCAAAGACAACAACAAAACAAAAACACAAATAGTCATCTACGCTTAGTTTTTTTTTAAGTATTGATATTACATTTCCCACTATGAAGCAACAGGCTAGAATCTAAAGACATGATAATATTATCATTAGTGACCAAGAAATCTCTCAGAATGTATTGTCCTTGTATATACTAGTCATGGGCAAATTAACCTTCTAGCAGCAGGATATAATGCTGGCAGCTCAAAATAAACTAAAATAATAGCAACGTTGACATTGTATACATTGCAAGGCATTCCAACAATGGCCTTTATTTTGAAAAAGAAAATCTGCCAGCATATTTAATTGCTAGAAAAACAGCATTGAAGGTTGGTTTACCCATCACCAGTTTACACATGTTCTAAATAAAACAAGTCACTGTCAATATTATACAATAAGGGAAAAATATTTGATCCCCTGCTGATTTTGTACATTTGCTCACTGACAAAAGAATTATCTGTCCATAATTTTAATGGAAGCTTTATTTGAACAGTGATAGAGAGAATAACAACAACAACAAAAAATCAGCAAAATGCATTTCAAACAAGTTATAATTAATTTGCATTTCAATGAGTGAAATAAGTATTTGTTCCCCTCTTAATCAGCAAGATTTCTGGCTCCCAGGTGCCTCTTATACAGGTAACAAGGTGACATTAGGAGCACTCATTTAAAGGGATGTCAGCTTGTTACCTGTATAAAAGACAACTGTCCACAGAAGCAAGCAATCAATCAGATTCCAAACTCTCCACCATGGCCAAGACCAAAGAGCTGTCCAAGGATGTCAGGGACAAGATAGTAGACCTACACAAGCCTGGAATGGGCTACGAGACCATCGCCAAGCAGCTTGGTGAGACGGTGACAACAGTTAGTGTGATTATTCGCAAATGGAAAATAACTGTCAATCTCCCTCTGTCTGGGGCTCCATGCAAGTTCCCACCTTGTGGAGTTGCAATGATCGTTGTAACGAGTCCCACACTAAATAATAAGATGATTTAATAAATACTCAATGAACACCAGATAGTATTCCAAAGGCAGTAACAAACAGGCCAGGTTCGGTACACACAGACTGGGCAAAACAGACACAATATACAATCCTTTGGCAGTAATGGGGACAGGCAGGGTTCGATATACAGCGCAGGCAGAAACAGTACAGATCTGATATCCAAAAGAGTAAATTTGCCGTTAACACAGGCAAAGGTACATAAGGGCAAATTCAGATAGAGAAGTCAAAAGGCAAATACAAGTCAGAACCAGGAATCAGGCAAGAAAACGCTCAGCATGTTACAGAATCATTAGCAATACCTCGCAATGAGGCAACGAGTCAGTCAAGGTTATATACAGCCGGGACATAGTAGCAGGTGTTTAGAATTCTGGTGATTGTGATCTTAGATGCGTGCCGCATTCATGTGGATGGGATCTTGGTGAGAAGTAGAGGGATGAACAGTTGACAGCGTGTCAGTAGAACCGGCTAGGGAAGATCTCACAATCGTGAGAAGGGTGAGGAATCAGGCCAGAACTACACGGGGGGATCTTATCAATGATAACAAGGCAACTGGGACCATAGTCACCAAGAAAACAATTGGTAACACTACGCCGTAAAGGACTGAAATCCTGCAGCGCCCGCAAGGTCCCCCTGCTCAAGAAAGCACATGTACAGCTCGGTCTGAAGTCAATGAACATCTGAATGATACAGAGGAGAACTGGGTGTTGTGGTCAGATGAGACTAAAATCAAGCATTTTGGCATCAACTCAAATTTCAGTGTTTGGAGGAGAAGAAATGCTGCCTATGACCCTAAGAACACCATTCACACAATCAAACATGGAGGTGGAAACATTATTCTTCGGGGGTGTTTTTCTGCTAAGGGGAGAGGACAATTTCACAGCACCAAAGGGACGATGGATGGGGCCATGTACCATCAAATCTTGGGTGAGAACCTCCTTCCCTCAGCCAGGGCATTGAAAATGGGGCATGGATGGGTATTCCAACATGACAATGACCCAAAACACACGGCCAAGACAACAAAAGAGTCTCTCAAGAAGAAGCACATTAAAGTCCTGGAGTGGATTAGCCAGTCTCCAGACCTTAATCAATAGAAATTCTGTGGAGGGAGCTGAAGGTTCGAGTTGCCAAACGTCAGCCTGTAAACCTCGATAACTTGGAGAGGATCTGCAAAGAGGAGTGGGACAAAATCCCTACTGAGATGTGCGCAAACCTGATGGCCAAGAACGTCTGACCTCTGTGGTTGCCAGCAAGGGGTTTGCCACCAAGTACTAAATCATGTTTTGCAAAGGGGTCAAATACTTCTTTCACTCATTGTAATGCAAATCAATTTATATCTTTTTTTAAATGCATTTTTCTGTACATAGTTTAAATGATAAGGCCAGGTTTGTGTGAAGCACATAGTAATGTAATGATAATACATTGTTGTCAGTGTAATAAGACCATACACAATATATGACCATATTCCTGATCCATAAGATCACACGATTTCTACCTGAGACTGTTTTATTGCTCCAATAGATCTCATAACTGCTCAATGAGACTCAATCAAGTCTCCATGAAGTAAACATATTGTTCATTACAGGATATCTGCAGTAGATCTGTTTGTCTCACTGTTGAGTGACTGCCCTTCTAGGCATTGTATTGCTATTCAGAATTACCGGTAGTAGCTTAGAGCCAAGCAGACCTGTCTGTAAGCTGCACTGAGCAGGCCTTACAGTGTGCAGTATGCTAACCCATAGGGACACATTTCCTCTGCAGTCACTAGCCTAATCAGGGGGTAGACAGTAATGAGAAGAGGCTATTTCATAAAGCAATTTTAAACTGTCCATCTGCTTGGTCGAGCCATTTCACAATAACCATCGTTACAAATTATACAAAATATTGAGCTCGCAGCCATTTTACCTGAATAATTTACTTGGATGCATTCATGTTGTTTTAGTACAGTTTGAGACAGCACCAACCTGTTGTACACTACACATTTTTAAGATATCCATTCTATTGTCCACAGGTTCAAAACACTTTAATAATAAAATAATAGCAAATTATGCGGAAGCAACCACCTAGCCTGGTTGAGATCTGATGTTGCTGTAAAACCCTCCTGAGGGACCAGATTAACATTATACAACACTGAATTTTTACAAACGATATCTGCAGAAGCTATTAATACTTAACTAGACATTATGATATTGAGTTGCAAAAAACATAGTGTGCAGTGCTTGTTTACATTTTTCTGAAATGTAGTATAAATGCATGCTTTTTTTAGTGTTTGGGGAATTTTGTACTGAAGCCCTAAAGGACACCTGAATGCATGTTTTCTTAATCTACAGTAGAATTTCAGACCAGTAAAAAACACTCAGTCATTAATGGTCTCCAGATCATTCATAAGAGACCAAGTCATTAGGAGTAAATAGATTCACCTTTTGTCAACTCAGCTGATGATCTAAAGTACCCAGTCCAGATAGAGTGTTATATGCAGTATTAAACAGTACATACATGGGCTCTGGTGTTAGTCTAGGGGCATCTTTCAGTGATGCATTAGCATCCATGTTGCCCATATTGATACTTTACGTATAACCTCTGCAGTGGAATGCTGGATGTTTGCATGAATAAATATTGACTTCATATAGTATCCATAACATAGCATCACAAATGGCAACCTTTTCTACTGGTGTCACTGAGTCACATTCTGTGTATATTTCTTACATGTAAAATTCTATCAAAAATAATCTGAAAGACATCCTTTCACTTTTGAACCAGAAACATGTATATTTTCAATATTTTGTGCTAGTAAGATACAATAAGTGCGTGTGCACGCTTTGAGCGTATACTTGCCAACGCCCCGTCGATCCCATTGGATCCGTTAGATCCAGCCTCCCCCTGAAAGACAAGGTTGAGTCTTGAATATTTCCATGTAAATAACAAAAATGTAAATGATGAACATGTAAATAACAAAAACATAAATGATAAACATGTAAATACAAATGTTGAACAGTTTTACTGAGGGCTGTGTTTAAGGCTGCAGGGCCCCTCTGAATGTGGCTGCGTTTATACATTAGTGATAGATTGATTACACATTGAGGCAACGTAACAATGGCAAAACAAAATTACATGGAATTGACCTCCTGTCCCACGTATCCAAGGATGGGCAATGCAGAGCCAATTGTGAACCACCCATTTGAGTTTTCCAGTCCCACCCAGGTCGCAGTGCTGCATTGAAGCCGTTTTATGTTTGTTTATAAGGAACGGAAGCCGTTCTATGATTCTCTACAGCAGAGGTTTTCAACCGACTTGTGTGACGTGAGGACTACCAAAATGTAACTTAAATATTTTGTAAATCTGATGTGTTCTTTTTTGAGGGGCGATTCATGCTGCGTTTTGTTCATAACACTCTTTTCACTCTCCAGTGAGGATTTCCCAAGCTGGTGTGCCAGAGACCAAACTGTCTCACATCACACGCTCATATCAGGTTTGATCTACTGATTGGACAGTGAAGCAGGCTCCCACCTGCAGTTGACAAGTGCACACATCCAAGCCACTGAAAGCCATGTGTCTGTACCCAAACCTCAAAAACCATCCCATATAAAACCAAGTTACATTCCGCCATGTATTCACACAAGTTTTAAGTAGGCTATTTTGATAAACCATGTCCAGAGTCATATTTTTGTTTGTTTCACTGCAAACAAAATTGTTTAGCATCGCTACATATACAAGATTGCTCAGTAAGTATAGTTTGGATGGCCCAGGGAGAATGGACGAGGCAAGGGATTGCATATAAAAGTAGAACGTTTTCAGTTTGTGTTTTAACTGAAATGCTCAGAACATCTATCTTTTGGTGTTTACTGAATTATGTTCGGGGCACTTGGAAACAAGAGCGATATAGAGAAACTGAAAGATGTGGCATCCAAGTTTAATAGAATATAAAGTCATTTGTTTTGGTCTGGCAAGTTTGAATTACCGCGCAAAACTTGCGCTAAGATGTCTGCATTTTTCGCGAGCTAACAGTATCACGGGAGGATTGGTTTTAGAGTCTACAGTATATGGAACTGAAGCCGTTCTATGATTGTCTATGAAAAACTGCAGTTGTTCTTAGAGGATGTGTGAGGCACTGAAGTGGTTTTAAAAGGGTATATATGGGGTGTACTGAAACAGAAACAATAAAAGAGGTTATTGAAGTGATATCATTTGCTCTGGGATTATGGATTACTGTACATTTATTTTCTAGGAGTAAATCCCCAAGTCCATGACTAAGACATAGCATCATCTAAATGGGTACTTAACATTGAAAAATACATCTATTTACCACAGTGACAGGGCAGAAGGCTATTCAAACCTGTTGATGTCGATCTACCATCCTGTATGTTGTAATGCCAAATCTATACATCTGTTAGGTGGTGAAAAGGTGGTATTATATTCCACAGCTATCAGCCAATCATCATTTAGGATTTAAAGCACCTGTTTATAAGTCGACATATACAGTAGATTGTTTAACAAACAAAACAAAGATGTATAACTAGATTTCCAAACAACAGCACACAACAACAATTCTGGTGTTAATCCAGTGGAACTATATAAACACTGAGAGTGTTTATTTAACACTTAGGGTGTTGATTTAACACCAGAGTTATTGCTGTGCACTCCATAATAACGATCACAGTTTAGTAACCTCACCTTTAGTCCAGGAACACCATCTAATCCTGGGGAACCAGCAATCCCCTGCTCACCCTGAGGAAGCAACAGAACACACGCACAGAACGTGAGGGTTTGCATAAGACAAATCTAAAACAGCAAAACAACTGGCACATTGCGTTTTGTACTGAAAGTACACAGTGTGGACTTGAGCATTGTTGTGTAACAGTGTTGTGTACCTGTGTTGTGTACCGGTGTTGTGTACCTGTGTTGTGTACCAGTATTGTGTACCACAGATCAGCTTTAGTGTTGTATACCAGTGTTGTGTACCACAGATCAGCGTTAGTGTTGTATACCAGTGTTGTGTAGCACAGATTAGCGTTAGTGTTGTATACCAGTGTTGTGTACCACAGATCAGCGTTAGTGTTGTATACCAGTGTTGTGTAGCACAGATCAGCTGTGATTCTTATACTTTATCAAGCGGAGAGAAATGTTGGTTTGGGTGGTGTAATTTAAGTGTTATGTCATTAAACTGGATTGAGGTTTATATACAGTACTAATAACCCGGTGTGTGTGTGGTCAGCTTTTATATAGGATTATGCTTAGCAATACAGGCAAAGGCAGCAGGTCATCTGTCCCAGTAGACTTCCATTCACTGCACTAATTAACAATTGTGCTGACAATAATTACCAACTCCACACGTGCAGAAATACAAATGGGTACCTATGAGTTCTGTATCCGTTTTTCTCCCCTGCAAAATTGTCATGTCCAACCTCTCAGCAAATGTAGTATCATCGATCACATGCTTCCATCAAGCACATGAGGACAAGATGTATGGTTCTTATCACACTGTTCCTTCAAAGTAGAAGTCTTCAGTGTGTACAGTACATCCGTGGGAGGTTACATATTCATCAACTATACAACCGTGATTGAATTCACAGGCACCCGACCTGCTAGAGAGCAACGTGACAAGGTTTCCGCGTCCGACTACCCGCCCCTCGACCTTGGCACACACCGGGTGTGTATGGATTTTTTTTTCAGGAGCATGAGAGTTATAACACCAGATATTCTTCACTGGATCGAGAATGACTCAAAATGAATTAATCGCTGCAAATTATAGAGAAAATCTAGATGTTCCATCCTGGGATTGCCAGCTCTCTGTCATAAAATTTCACTAACATCCTCAGGTTCTAAAGGAGATAGAGGAGAGTATAGTAGGTGACGATGTATGAAAGTACTCCTGGAGACATGAATGTCCTAGAGGATGTTAATAGTGACAGGCCACTCTAATCCTGTCATGCTCAAAAGGTCTCTGGACTTTAAGCACACATTCAGGTGTAAAATGTGTTTCCATGGTAAACTACCTTCTGTCCTTGGGTTCCAGGCAGGCCATTTCCTCCCATCTCTCCCTGTCAAGGAAGACAACAAACAGTTAATTGCTACTGCTCTCTCATTGGTCATTTAATATACATAATGGCTGCTTGTGCCTTACTGGCTGTATATCCAGTTGCTCATCTCTGATTGGCTGTACAGTCAGTGGCCATTGTTTTTTAATATGTTGTCCTATACCCAGCAATCATTTCTGTTCATGCCCACATTTTTTCAAAAAGGTGGAAGTGGCACATTTTCAAGACATTTTCTGAACGTCTGGCGGACGTTTGCATGATGCGCATGAAATATGTTCTGAGAAAACTATTTAGCAAAACCGATATATGTGAAATACGAACGTATGAGAGCGTCATTATGTTTGTTGGGAACTAAATTTAACAAACAAATAACGTTAACTATGAACATATGAAGATCATGACGTAGCATGTAAGTAGCGTAGATTTTGTAAGTAGCAGACATTCATGCCGGTGTTCGTGAGTTCGAGTCCAAATTGACACTTTGTGTGTTTTTTTCTCTCCATTGCAACTTGATGCAGACAGACCTTAATCCTAACCTTAACCTCAGTAACATTATGCCTAACCTTAACCGTTAGTAACCTCATGCCTAACCTTAACCACTAGTAACCTCATGCATGCCTAACCTTAACCCTAACCTTAACAGTGAATGTTGCAACATAATTTTGAAAGCTATGGAATATATGGAATGTGTGGAATGTTCTCGCATGAATCGGCGAAACTAAACGCGCAGGTGCAACTTAATAGAAGAATGAATATATCCTAATAGCAAAGTGGAGC
Organism: Umbra pygmaea; assembly: GCA_016801145.1. Lineage (NCBI taxonomy): Eukaryota > Metazoa > Chordata > Actinopteri > Esociformes > Umbridae > Umbra > Umbra pygmaea. The sequence continues at coordinate 5,530 of JACXGM010023080.1, read as the reverse complement.
TGAAACTTAATGATCTCAAATATGTTGGCATATAATTCAAGTTTTCTGAAGTTTCAATAAGAACATAATTTGGGATAACTTCTGAGATGTACAGCTGTTTATTTCATGTCCATTTGGTGTACTGTGTAGTCAAGTCTTGGTGGTATGATCATAATAACATTGATGAAGCTCTGTTTATAGTAATAGCTCCTCACTTGTCCTAATGTGACAGGTTTGTTGCTTGTCTTCATCTGTACAGAGAAGCTGCCATTGTTAAACCATATCCTTCACATCCATTTTAAATGTTTGATGATGAACCCATGAACATTCACCTAAAAGGGGAAGTTAAAATACTGACTGAATTGCACTACATACACCAGACAGATTTGACAGCAGTGACATTCTCACTAATATATCTATTTTATGCACTTCTTTGGTTGACATAACTTCTCAACGTCACTATTTTGACATACTATTTTGATCAGGCCCTGTAGAAGCAGCTAGCATTAATGTTGTTTCTCCTTGTGGTCCTAACACAGTCCTAACACAGTAAAACCAACGTACTGGGGATCTGGGAATTGTAGCTTGCCAATTATCGGGTGACACAATCCCCCCCCTTTCTGCAGCTGTTGGCGCGCTGTGTTAAATACAGGTTTAGAACAGCTGTAAAGGAAGCAGGACGGACACTAGCTAACACCTACTAAATCCTCTGCATAAGGTGTGAATAAGATCAGCAGACACTGTCATGAAGTTTATAAACGCAGCAAAATATTTCAGGACACTGTATTTTAAATATAATTAGTAAAAAGCCAAATAACTTCACAGATCTTCATTGTAGAGGGTTTAAACAATGTTTTCCAAGCTTGTTCAATGACCAAACAAAATGAATAAACATGCATCTGTGGAACGGTCAGTAAGACACCAACAGCTTACAGATGGTAGGCAATTAAGCTCACAGTAATGAAAACTGAGGACACTAAAGAGACATTTCTACTGACTCTGAAAAACACCAAAGAAAGATGCCCAGGGTCCCTGCTCATCTGCGTGAACCTGCCTTAGTGTAAATGTGGCCGGTTGCAATGTCAGTACTGTGAGACGTCTAAGACACCACTACAGGGAGCCTGGAAGGACAGCTGATCATCCTCGCAGTGGCAGACCACGTGTAACAACACCTGCACAGGATGGGTACATCCGAACATCACACTTGCAGGACAGTTGCATGATGGCAACTACAACTGCCCGAGTTACACCAGGAACATCAGTGCTCAGATTGTCCGCAATACGCTGAGAGAGGCTGGACTGTAGGCCTGTTGTAATCCAGGTTCACACCAAATATCACTGGCAAAAACATTGCCTATGGGCATAAACTCACTTTCAATGGAACAGGCAGGACTGGCAAAAAAATTCTTCACTGACAAATCGTGGTTTTGAATCACCAGGGATGATGGTCGGACTGGCGTTAATCGGCGAAGGAATTAGCGTTACATCAAGGCCTGCACTCTCGAGCAGGATCGATTTGGAGGTGAAGGGTCTGTCACGGTCTGGGGTGGTGTGTCACAGCATCATCGGACTGAGCTTGTTTATCATTGCAGGCAATCTCAACGCCGTGCGTTACAGGTAAGACATCCTCCTCCCTCAAGGTGTACCCTTCCTGCAGGCTCATCCTGACATGACCCTCCAGCATGACAATGCCACCAGCCATACTGCTCGTTTTGTGTGTGATTTTCTGCAAGACAGGAATGTCAGTGTTCTCCCACGGACAGCGAAGAGCTTGAATCTCAATCCCATTGAGCATGTCTGGGACCTGTTTTATAGGAGGGTGAGGGCTAGGGCCACTAACCCCAAAAATGTCTAGGAAAATGAAGGTGCCTTGGTGGGATAACATCTCACAGCAAGAACTGGCAAATCTGGTGGAGTCCATGAGGAGGAGATGGACTGCAGTATCTAATGCAGCTGGTGACCCCCCCCCCCGTTCAGGGACAAGTGAATTACATGAACATATATTTCAATTTATAGAGGATATCATGGTTCAAGTTGACCTGGTGGCTTGAAATACGGTGCCCTTTTGTGAACTTGAGCCAAGTCTAGTGGTATTGAATTTCATACGTCCTCTCTACCTGCTTGTTGCAATGTGATGCATGTCATTAATCACATTATACACATAATTACACACACACTCTGAGTTACAGCCTGACAGTTTTCTTCTGTTAAACCCTTTAGAGATGATTGCAGACCAATTATTACACACTTCAACAGAATATTTATTCTGGTTCTCAAACATGCATAATTGGGCTTATCTCTAACTACTGCAGCTGTTTGTTTACTGAATAATTACATATTAACAGTGGTGACAGTGGTAGTCACAATGTAGAATATCTGACATGGATAGCAAAGCTACATTCAGTGGTGTATTTGCAGACAAGCCTCAGTGTTTCCCAACTAAAGGCATTGAGAACGCAAAAACATTTTTAACATAGTCGTGCCACCAGCACAGCTGATTCAACTTGTCAGCTAGTACTCAAGCTGGCTTAATGAGTTTCCCAGGATCAACAACAGAAGTGTGTACTGTTGGCGCTAACTGAAGACTGGAGTTGGAAAACATTGCCCTTGAAAATCTCTGGTAATATCTATTGTCTAAGCATTGCACTGCTGCAGTTCTGGCACACGTTTTTCACTGTAAATGCAAATGGCTCCGTGTTTCTGTGCATGTGATAAATAAACAAAGTAAACACTACTGCGGAAATGGGAAAATCTAATGGGAAATCTATATTCTTCTAACCACTATTTCTGTAAATCAGAGTGAATTTTGGGGGAAGTAATTAAGTTCCATTATGACATTTTCCAACCCTCAGTGTCTGGAAATGAATTGGCAGTGGTATTTTAGAATGTTAGATTTACAAAACTACATTCAGTTTTACATTTATTTGGTTCATGGTCTTGCTCATACACTATATACAGTACTGTAGCCATGAATGTAGACACCTGACCATCACACCCATAGGAGTGTATTGGACATCCCAATTCAAAACCTTCGGCATTAAAATCGAGTTGGCCCTCCCTCCCGGGCTGTCAGCCGCCACTCTTCTGGGAAGGCTTTCCATAAGATTGTGGTGCATGTTTGTGGTCATTTGTGCCCATTCAGCCAAAAGAGCATTTGTGAGAACAGGCACTGATGTTGGTTGAGAAGGCCAAGCTCACAATCGCCATACCAATTCATCCCAAAGGTGTTCAATGGGGTTCATGTAAAGGCTTTGTTCAGTGCCCACACACTCAACTCATCAAACCATGTCTTTATGGACCCCACTTTGTGCCCGAGGAGGCACAGCCATGCTGGAACAGAAAAATAGAACAGGGCCTTCCCCAAACTGTTGGGGAAAGTTGGAAGCACCCAATTGTCTAAAATGACTTTGTATCCTGTAGCATTAAAATTACTTTAATTAGGGAACCCTAGCCTAAGTGAAATCAGTGTCAGACCATTATCCCTCCTCCAAACTTTTGCCTATGTACATGAAGTATCCACTCCAATGTTTATACATTTGCAGTTGTCTCTTCCCTGAAAATTGGATGCTGGTTAGTAGCATTTGAAAGAGAATGCTGTCAGTTGATTTGACTTTATTTCCAAGCGTGGGAGCGTCATAATATCAATGGAGAAAAATAAACATTTCTCTTTGGCAGTAAAATCAACATAAACTTTATAAATGAGCATGTTTTTGTAGCCCTCTGGGATTTTCTTGCTGAGTTTGTGCTGTCATTACTCCTTGGAAAAAATGCATTAGATTACCCCTGTAACAAAACTGGTGTTATAAGACATTACATTGGTCCTTCCATCAAGGATGTAATTAGATCTTTCATTTAATACCTACATTCATAGTATGACTTTTACAAAAGTGTGATACTAAATAAAAAAGCACCACACTCCAGTATTTCCCTGAGTCACCTGCATAATTCCCAAATGAATGCCACTGATAATCGACAGCTACGTCATTCAGCTCTTAACAGTGTAACTTAATTGATGGTGAAGCAGTGGTATAAGCGCGGTAATGTAGACGAGAATTATTGAACAGCTCGAATTAACTAGAGAGGCATATCCTATATTCACTGGAGCGTCCTACTAATGTAGGGAATATACCGTAGTTTAATCAGTGCCAGAGGATATACAGAGTTATTACATTTTTATGGAAAAGGGGAGGTAAAAATATGTTCGTCCTTATAACCTTTTAATTCACCCCGTAAGTAGTTATAAGCAATTTAGCTCAGCTTTTTTTTGGAGATTATTACAGACGCTCTGATCGTATTTAGATTTCAGAGCATTTAAACAAAATCATAATGAGGGCTTTAGGTTAATTGTTATGACCTTACAAGGAAATCCATTTTTGGGGGGGAAATTGGGGATTACTTTTTGGATGGGTTACTTGGAGAAAAGAAGAGAAAGTATTAGCTCCAACACTGCAGTGAAAGTGGAACAGAGGATGGTGCACGGTAATCCTGTACACACGGATTAAACATATGTGGTAAATCCTGGGTCCTTCAGGATATTAAACAGATAAGCAGTAGGGTTTTGAAAAGAGTGCTTCCTTGAAAGGAAATGCATTTGCTATGGTCTTGCACATACACCCCAGTAATTCGCTAAACAGACGTTAAATATTCATAGCATTTATAAAATTCATAGCTTGTGGATATACGTGGGATCAAATAAAAACACTGCCGTAGCCATAAAGTGTAATCTTTTTATTATTCCCATTCAATAACTATTATTTGTTTTGCTCTGTACTAAACATGTATTGTTTTCCATCCTGTTGCTTGCCTGACATCTCATTGTGCGGTCGCTAATTAAATTTACTCCCACAATTCACTGCTTGTAAAGGTAATAAGAAGGCAGAGATTCCTGTTGGGAGAAGTTGATGGATTGTCACAGGTTTTCAGAACCTGGCTGGTCTGTCAAAACCTACCTTGTGGCAACAACTTACTGTCAATGTGTTAACCAAGTCCCCAGAAATGTCATGCATAGAAGCCAGGTCTTTATATTGAATCGAAAGATACATTTGAAGTGACTGAGAAGCACTCGTTGGAATCCATACATTTGAAATTGCATGTTTTTATTTTTATTTTTATCGAAAAACTCACTGGCTTTGAATAAATGTTTTGAACGTTTATTTTGATTAAAATTGTAGTTATAGCTAGTGTTAAGACTAGCTTGTGATTGTAAAGAGTGAGTCAATAAAACTTTTTTAGCCCTAATATACAGGGACCATCCAAACTACAGACAGAGAACTCCCTAAATAACCCAAATACCACAAACCCCATCTCTGTTGCTCATGCAGGTACAATAAATGAATCCTTGTCTAGCTGTTGGTCCTGAAGGTACAATGACTTAATGCTTGTGTAGCTGTTGTTCTAGTTGGTACAATGACTTAATGCTTGTGTAGCTGTTGTTCTAGTTGGTACAATGACTTAATGCTTGTGTAGCTGTTGTTCTAGTTGGTACAATGACTTAATGCTTGTGTAGCTGTTGTTCTAGTTGGTACAATGACGTAATGCTTGTGTAGCTGTT
>JACXGM010023079.1:0-16389 GCA_016801145.1 Umbra pygmaea | reverse complement strand
TGTGCGTGTATTGTGTGAGTGTAGGTAACCGTAGGTAACATGTTGTGTGTGTATTGTGTGAGTGTAGGTAACCGTAGGTAACATGTTGTGTGTGTATTGTGTGAGTGTAGGTAACCGTCGGATACTGTACAAGATGGAGGAGGGAGAGGGGATTCCTGACGGCATGTGTGTCGATGCGGATGGCAGACTGTGGGTGGCCTGCTACAGCGCAGGCAGACTGATACACATCGACCCTCAAACAGGTCTGTGAACTGACTCTTATAATAAACCTTAGTTTTTACTGTTGGACTTCCATTGCTGACCAGTTTGTAATAGTTAAAATACCAAAAGCATTGATAACTACCAACATTTGATAACCACATCTTCATCCACCCCCACTTGCGTCAACTGGTACCTCTCTTTTTACTTCTCAGGGGTGCGTTTGCAGACGATTAAGCTGCCGGTGGATAAGGTAACTTCTTGTTGTTTTGGGGGTAAAGACTACACTGATTTGTACGTCACCTCGGCTTGCAAGGGAATGGATGAGGCATGCCTGGCCAAGCAACCGCTGTCAGGATGCATCTTTAAGGTATGTCTGTGACATCCAGCTGTATGTGCATAAGTAGTATAACCTGACAAACTAATTCCATCAAGGTTTTGTAATCAGTCCACACTAGAAAAAAAGTTTTTTAAATTATGTGGTTAGGTTTAGGTTAAAACGTACATTTGTGCACATTGTTTGTGTTCAATGCTTTTAGGTTTAGGTACACCTGGTTATGGTTAGGCATCTGTGTGTTTGTACAGTCGTGGTCAAAAGATCTGAGAATGACACAATTATTGGTCTCCACAAAGTTTGCTGCTTCAGAGGTTTTTGTAAGTAGTTCCTATGGTATACTGAAGTATAACTTTATGCATCCCATAAGTGTCAAAAGCTTTTATTGACAATGACATTAAGTTGATGGAAAGAGTCAATATTTGCAGTGTTGACCCTTCTTATTCAAGACCTCTGCAATCTGCCCTGGCATGCTGTCAATTGACCTATGGCTAAGCCACGCCCCCTCCACTCACTCGGACAAACAATCAACATTTGGTGACAGGTGCTATGGAGACAGAAAAATTATATATCATCTCGAAGTCATCAAAGGGGCCTTAACCATGCATTTGGAGGGTTATATTCATGATTTTATTGTTGAGAAGGTCGATAAAAACCTTCAGCTCCAGGCAAAAATGTACAGGTCACAGTGTAAATAAACGTGATAAACCGCATCTCGTTGCCATCACCATCTCAGACAACAAGATAGAGGATCAGCATTGTTCATGCACTGCAGGGTAAGAAGTGTGATTTACTTTCAATTTGTTAATTTATTATTTCTTTCAATTTATTAATCTAACTTGCAGTGACTTGTAAAATATGCTGTGGTAATTGCTACCATCTTATTTTTCATCTAAACCTAGCTTAAAGCTCCGTATTAGCATAGCTACATTTTTCTTCTGCTAAAGCAACATTTTGTAGTATACTAGGCTTTGCTAAACATCTGTTAACAGTATTAAGATTTATCGGTTATTTACAGATATGTTAATAAAGTTAAGCTCCAAAACTTGACGTTAGTATAACTAGAGCACTTTGGACAACACAATCATGCACGATTGCCAAAGTACAAAAACTACATAACAGCCCAATGAACTCCGAGATGTTAAATATAACGTTCAAATACGTTGTTGACTTACCTTAGAACAGATGTAGACGTCCTTGTTGATTTTATTTATATAGTTGGTGTTGTGGTCTACCGCATAAATTAATCCAGAGCAGACACTTATCTGGGTTGAGATGTGGCTTTGGAACAGGTAAAAAAATATACACCTTCGCCCAGCCTCTCGGGATACCTAGTATCGGCGTTGCATGTACCCCATGCACACCGTTTGACCATTTTAAACTTAAAATGTCACGAAAATACATATAAAAACGAATGAAAACGGACTAACTGCAATGCATTTCAATGGACGTGGATGCAGAGAATGTCCGAGTGTATTGGGTTAGTTATGCACACTGTGATTGGCTCATCGCGATTGGGGGCGTGGTTTAGCCATAGGTCAATTAACTTCTGGGCCACATCCTGAATGATGGAAGCCCATTCTTGCATGATCAATGCTTGGAGTTTGTCAGAATCTGTGGGTTTTAGTTTGTCCACCCGCCTCTTGAGGATCAACCACAAGTTCTCAGTGGGATTAAGGTCTTTCCATGGACCCAAAATTTTGCCCTTATGGTGGAAATCATGCTGTGTGCCATCATGCTGGAAAAGGCATTGATCCTCACCAAACTGTTTTTGGATGATTGGGAGAAGTTGCTCTCTGAGGATGTGTTGGTAATATTCTTTATTCATGGCTGTGTTCTTAGGCAAATATGTGAGTGAGCCCATTACCTTGGCTGAGAAGCAATACCACACATAAATGGTCTCAGGATGGACGGACAAGCTGTTTTCCGGACGGCCCAAAAAATCTTTAAAAGGGAGAGAAAATGACTTTCCCCGATTTCTCACCAGTCAGATCCCTGTATGTTTTTCAGAATATCAGTCTGTCCCTGAGGTTATTCCTGGAGAGAAGGGGCTTCATTGCTGCCCATTTGACACCAGGCCTTCCTCCAAAAGTCTTCACCTCACTGCGTGCAGATGCACTCACACCTGCCTGCTGACATTCCTGAGCTCTGCACTGGTGGTGTCCCAATCCCGCATCTGAATTAAATTTAGGAGACGGTCCTGACACTTGCTGTACATTTTTTGGGGCCTTGACTGCTTCTTCACAACTGAACCTCTCTCCTTGAAGTTCTTGATGATCCGATAAATGGTTGTTTTAGGTGCAGTCTTACTAGCAGCAATATCCTTGCCTGTGAAGCCCTTTTTGTGCAAAGCAATTATGACAGCACGTGTTTCCTTGCAGGTTGACAGAGGAAGAACAATGATTTCAAGCACCACCCTCCTTTTAAAGTTTCCAGTCTGCTATTCTAACTCAATCAGCATGATAGAGTGATCTCCAGCCTTGTCCTCATCAACACTCACCTGTGTTAACGAGACAATCACTGACATGATGTTAGCTGGTCCTTTTGTGGCAGGGCTGAAATGCAGTGGAAATATTTTTTTGGGTATTCAGTTCATTTTCATGGCAAAGAGCGACTTTGCAATTCTTTGTGATTCATTTGATCACTCTTCATGACATTCTGGAGTATATGCTAATTGCCATCATCAACACTGAGGCAGCAGACTTTGTGAAATTTTGTATTTGTGTCGTTCTCAAAACATTTGACAATGACTGTATTCATTGTGATGTGTTTTAACCTGATGTGTTTTATTCCCTCGCAGATTACGGGCCTGGGTGCAAAGGGACTGCCTGCCCAGTCATTCAACGGATAATTTACAGTGTACAAAATGGAGACTTTAAAATCTGCCGTTGTTGATAAATATGATCATCCTGAACTTGACTGTAATTGACTGCATAACTAAACACTTGGGAGGATCACATACCATCAATAGCATCCCACTAAGGAACAAAATATTACATGATTGTTAACATTTCTGATGATTTAAAAAAAAAATCACCTGCCCCATACATGTTCACCATTTAATGTATTGGCAAATGTTGCACCTGTATTGTCCTTATTTTTTTAATAAATGAGCTACATTAGTTGTGCGTTCATTGGAACATTTGTACTGTAACTTACTATTTTTGTGGTTATGCCATTGCTACTTTAATCACGTGGTTACATTTATTGTGGGTTACTGGAACTCCCTCCAGCTGAATGCGGAAGTAAAAAGGACAAAGAGATGGTGCGTTCTCATCTTTCTCAAATATAATTTGAAAGGGGACATTTAGGAATTTTAACAGCGTTCAAGGTAGATATTTTGCAGAGCGTAGACTGGTAATGAAAATGGAGCGCGCAGACTGGATGTCTCAACTGCCAGAGGAACTGTGGAACATACCGCTCTGGTATCTGGCGATACCCGGTGAGAATTAAAATGAAAGTGTGTCTCTAGAAATTGTTTATAATTCGATCTAAAAATCAGTACGATATTGAAAGTTAATAGTGTATAGTAACAGTACTTATGACACAATTCGAAAGTCTAAGGCGATCAATACATTTCAGAGTGATGGTCGAAAGTCGAGGCGTCACATTAATTAAACATGAACGTTATGACACTCCCCTTAGCCCACTTGAGTAATGGCAATTTGCACAAGTCCATTCATAAAATTAACAGATGGGCAAAATCAATGTAAAATCATTTCCACTGATAATTATCGTGACAATTTTTCCTTTAAGGTTTCTCACATAATTTGAGTTTAGATCAAGTTGATAAAAACAAGTTTGGTTATGCAAAATATTATGTAATATTTAGGTCACTCTTGTACTCTTGACATAGATCTTGTTTAAAAATATATATAACTAATAAACTGAAATTTGAGTTAGCATAACCGGTTAAATGATTAACATACGAAAAAGCCCTCCTCCATTTATGACCAACCCTTCCCACTAGTACGGTAGATGTTCAAATGTCCCCTATTTTGAACTATTTAATCAAACTACAGGCTTTAGTAGTACCAAAAAGCCTGTAGTTCTTTCCTTACCCTCTGAAACACAGCCATTCCTTTAGGTCATAACTGTGCTGGAGGTTTGTCTTTGCAGGCAGTCATGACAGCATGACCTACTGCCTAGATAAAAACTCTCCGGTCTTGGGTTCTGAGTCTCTGGTCCTACAGTGGTTGGATCGACTGGCCCCTTGCATCACACAGCCCTGTATCTACCGCTGGGCCACAACCCAGGTATCTCTCCCCACACAGGCACACATATACTGTACGCTTAAACAGTATCCATTTCTTAAAGGTGCTTTTGTAAAATTTCCAGCTGTAACAACGTGAACTTTCTTTTTCATTGACCACCTTAAAAATATTGGAAAAACTGTATTTCTTCATATTTTAACACTACAAAGAAGGGATTTGTATTGCATATTTCTTTCCTATTATATTTAGGCTTAGCACGTGAATATTGACAAACACTGTAGCAGCACAACTCATCATCCTTGTTTTAATTCCTGTTCAAATGGCAAAATAAGAACTGCATAGATTAGGGCAGGAGTATTCAACTTTTACCCTACGAGAGCCGGAGCCTGCTGGTTTTCTGTTCTACCTTATCATTAATTGCATCCATCTTGTAAAAAAGGTCTGAATAAGTCCCAAGTCATAATTTGGAAATCAAGAAGTACAGTTTGTGCAGCTTTTGTAAGCTGGTCACTGAAAGGGAAACTAGGTCTGTTCTCAAATTTGTAGAAATTCTAAAAAAAACACTTTTATTAATAACAAGCATTTTCCATACATATACACTGGGTCATGCGCTTACAATGTTGCCCAGTGTAAGTACTGCTCTAATGCCACTAGATGGCAACATTCAGTTTCTCAATAGGGCAGGGGTCTTAACCTTTTTGTCCAGGGACCACCACCCAAGCCATTATTTTGTCCAGGGTCCCAGACTTGTTATCCTACATTGTTCATTTGGAGGGTTTGATGAGAATTTATACACTCTACTGTAAGTTGATGTAGATGAGAGTATCAAGAGTATTACATTTGTAAATAACAGTAATTTGCCACACCTCATCCATTTTTGCTTGGAAATATGTTAAAGATATAATAACAGATTTGTTTTTAACTAAAAACATCTTCCTCTTGCTCCAAACCCCTCAGTATATTTGGACATCCCCCCCTTACTCAATAATAATTTGTTGCCATTTGCAGAAAGTTATTTAGACTCAAATGTCAGAGAATATAGAACTGCTGTTTCGGTAAAATATTTTTTTCCAGTCAAGTCTTTCTCTGCATGGATCATGTTTTTGAAGGGTTTCTTTTCCAACATGGAACTAAACAATTTTTTGACTACATATTTGGAAACGGCATCTTCCACAAAGTGACCTTCCATTACTAAAAGCACTAAGATTCCTATAGGATTATTATAGAGGGATATTAAATAAATATCACAAAAAAATTACAAATACTAGAGGACGCTTATGGAAATGTGGGATATTATAGAAGTATTAATGGAAATATATGGGAATATTTATTACAGAAAATAAATACCGTAGATTATAAGATTTATTTAGTATGTCCAAATTTACCATAAGAATCCTTCCATTTTTCATGAGTCCTATAGGATTTTTAAAGTTTTCTGTACATATTTAGGATTCTTCTATAATAATACTATGATTTTATACAAGGGTTCCTTTTGTATTTTTTTGTTTTTGAAAACATTGCTCAAGCCTAGAAAACAGTTTTTGAGTCTGAGTTTCCTTCTGTCTAATCATAGGTGTGCTGCATTCAAGATCAATTGGATGCTGGAATCCGCTACCTTGATCTGCGAATTGCCCATAAAAACAAAACATGCTGCACACAAGATACATTAAACACAGAAAACACAGATGAGACACTGTACTTTGCTCATGCTGTCTACACACTACAGACTGTTAAGGTATGGTTCAGTTTACACATGGACTTGAGGTGTTTGAACATTATACACACATCGAGCATTAGCAAATGCACAAGGAATAGGGTTTCAACTTCAAAGTTTACAGGTTATGTGTGAAGCAGTAAGTTAAATTATAACTTGAGAGCATATGTATATTGTGCTCTCTGCATGTATGCTTGAGCACATTTGCTAGTCTGTGCTGTGTATTTGCATGGATATTTGTGGGCACTGTGTGTGTCTACTGTACATGTGGATCTGTATGTGTGTGTTTCCAACTTCACTATAATTGGGACAACAATTGCCCCTAACTCTGGATAAATCAGACATATTGGAGAAGGATTCTACAGAGGTTCCCTTTACTAAGGAGTTTTTCCCAGTCACTATGCATCAAAATGCTCCTTGCTCTCTGGGTGTTTCAGGCTGGGTATCGGTCTAAGCACTTTGTGACAACTGCTGTCAATTTTGATTTATTTGATTGTCTAATGGGTATTTTTTCCTATCCACAATAAATAGAAAAAAGGCTTTGGTCTTAAATATTTGTTTTAGTGCAAATGGTTTATGATCAATAATTATGCAGCTTAGGTTTAGGGGAAGGCATTAGGGCTGGCTTAAAGGTAGGCATACATGTTTGTTTGTTTGTTTGTTTAGTTTAGGGTGAAGTTAAGGTTATGGATAGGGTAAGGTTTTAGGATAGGATGACTAAAGGTTGGATTTCTTTAAGGGTATGACATTTTGGTGTCTCCACTTTAGATAGCTAAAATGGTGTGTGTGTGTGTGTGTGTGTCTGTGTCTGTGTGTGTGGGTGTGTAGGAGGCCCTTTCAGTAATAGCGGTGTGGTTAGAGCAGCACCAGAAGGAGATCGTTATCCTGTCCTGCTCTCACTTCTACCAGCTGAGTGACACTGAACATCAGGACCTGGTCACCTTCATCACTCAGCTGTTTGGAGACAAAATGTGCTGCCGAAAGGTACGTCTCAGTCAAGGTTGTGGTAGTTCGGTTTTCATGAATTTCAGTCAGTTGGGTTCAGCTGGATGAATTCAGGAATTCAGGTTGGTGAAAGTGCTCATTGTTTGCTGTGTCTTTATTAAGAGTGAAAAATGTATGAACTTACTGGAACATCTGTGTAGGAGACTCCTTCTCTGAGAAAGTGCTGGAGTCTGGGACAGCAGGTTATTGTTTCCTACGACAATGATAAGAGTCTTCATAAACACAATAATCTTTGGCCTTCGATCCCTTACTGGTAAGCTTGTGCTGTGCTGTATGTGTGTGTACAATGTAGTCCATAATATAAAGTGTTTTGGGTCAGCACATTGGATTTGACATAAAACAATGATTAAGTGGTTAACTTAGTGCAGACTCTCAGATATAATTTAAAGATATTAACATCCATAAACCAGGAACAACGTATGAATTCCTTACTAGGCAAAACACCACCTTACCTAAGCTCATTAGTCTCCAGAGCATCACCCACTTTCAACCTACACTCAAGCAGGTATACCTCGCTGCTTGCCACAAAAGCCTGTACCTCTTTGGCCGCCTCTCCTGCCAGTTCTCCACTGCTAGTGATTGGAACAAACTACAAAAATCCTTGAAACCCAAGTCCGTCATCCCCCTCACTACATTGAAAAGTATTACTACCAGATCTATTGTCAGACCACTGTACATAGTGACTCTACCCCCTCTCTTTGCCTGTTTATCCCCGAGTGCCCTCATCAAACCCTTAACACATCTTGTACATATTCACCTGCACAGCTGTCTTTGTATAATTTGCACACTCATTCCTATAGACATGCTCAATATGTTGCCAACTATAGTGTTATTTTTGCACTGCCACTTGGCATTCCAACTAATCTACCTCTATCTTAGACCCTATTTGTACTGAGTGTTACCGCATGTTATACCTACCGCATACTCTGAATATCCTGCTTTCTGTATTTGTACTAGGTGTAACTTTATGTTGCTGTATATCTTGCAGATTGTTTTTGAGCTACCTTGTTAAATAAAGGTGTAATATATAATATTAATATTATGTAATATTATAATAAATAAATTCCAGCCCATTTTATACCCAGTCAAACAATTTAAGAGAAACAAATTAATTACAATATTCCCACTCAGCAAAATCATTTGAAAGATAACATTTAAACCAAAAATAATAATTTTCCATGTCCTTTGCTCAGTGGATTTTTCTTGGCCATGTGTGCCATCGCAAAGTTAGTCAATGCACAAGAGAACTACCAGAATGTCTACAGGGAATTGTAGATGTGGCATTTGCTTTTGGAGTCTGTTGCTGTTGTTTGACACTCCTCATTTTGACAATGACAGTAAAGCAAGGTCATTATGAAGATGTATATAGATTTCTGGAACAAAGTCTAAAGGGCAGATGAGATAAATATTAACCTGTATCAAAATGATGGAAATAGGAAAGTGTGGAGAAAGAAACTTTTCATGATCCAGCGCTTCATGATCCAGCGCTTCATGATCCAGCGCTTCATGATCCAGAGCAAGCCACCTCCTCTGTGAAATATGGTGTATGAGGTAGTTTTGCTTGGGCATGTATGGCTGCAACTAGAATGTAGTAGCCTGTTTTTATTGTTGATGTGAGCAGCAGGATGAATTCAGACATGTACAGAACATCTTATTTTCTCAGATCCACCCACATTTTCCAATGTCCAATTGAGCATGCGATATATTTGTGGAAGACAAGACTTAAGGCAAAAATAACACGAACCAAAAGAACTGAAGATGGCTGCAGTAAAGGCCTGGCAGAGCATCACTAGGGAAGAGACCCAGCGTCTGGTGATGTCTATGGGTCACCATGGAAAACCTTGAAAATCAATTATGGATTTTAAACTCCTGAAAAGTAACTAAATTTATCAAATGCCCGAGAAATATTTGTAATGGAACATTTTAAATTTAGGCTCCAAAACCATATTTAGCTGTTTTATTTTCAATTAATCAAATTCAAAAAGTGAACCACATGGCAACCTTAAAACATATGGGGTATGTTCAATGACAAGCTGAAAGGTACACAGTCAGTTCAGTTGTTTTTAAACACCCCACCCAGAATGGTTGGCTATGGTGGCAAACCATCACAACATTTCACCTATGCAAACTCTTTCTCGAGTTTCGAGTTTGCTTTGTAGTTTGTACACAACTGGTGGAATTTAACTGGCTATGTAAATATCAGGGATGTCACCAGACCTGTTTCATTGTAGCTCTATTTCTGGGTTCACTGGAAAGCAGGGGTTTTGTGGGTACTGACCAAGGTTATTATAGTTAACTAGAACTAAGACTGAAACTATTACTGAAAAATATTAACGTTAACTGAAATAAGTCACGACAGATTTGTGAAAAATGAAAACTAACTGGAAGTAGTAAATTTAGGTACAAAACTAATTAAAATAAAATCACTGGTGAAATGTCTTCAGTTTTAGTTTTTTTGTTCTTAAGTACAGCATGGCAAATGAAAAGCTAATTCACATGCAACGTGATTTTTATCCATACATATTGTTGGTGTTTCACAACCAACAGTTGTGCAGGTTGATTGTTGAATTATGTTAAGTGTTGGAGTGCAAATAGTTGTGTGCAAATACCAAAATGGATTTCAAGTGAAGAGCAGATATCAGGTTTCCTTTCTGTGGCATTTGCCTGATTCAAACCAAGTATAAATATAAATTAGCCTCTAAAGATAGTTTAAATTAGCCTCTAAAATCTGTGTTCAGTAATATCATATGGAAGCATCTTTGCAAAACAATAATAGGAACTAGAGGTTTAATGTATCTCATTGGTCCCATACATATGGATTCTAAATAATGTTACATGGAGTTTATTAGGATGTGTTAGAAAGGCGTGACAACAAGCACCCTGCCCATTGACTTAGATTTACTGAGGATCTTTAAAACTCTGCTGCATAAAGCCTACAGGTAGGCTAATGATCCCATATATTGGCTGCTGACAATGAGTATTGTTGAAGTTTATGATCAAATACACTTGTAGAACATGATAATATTCTTTGTTTAGTTTGAAAAAAATATGTTGTCTAACGAGGGTAGCAGGCAAAGGATTAGCTAGAGACAGTGAATAACTTTTGGCTGACAGAGTAGTTAGGAAACCCATAATTCAGCAATATATCGACACAAGAGGCAGCATCTTTAGACCACTGGAGGACCAAAATAGGACACATGTTTTGTTTTCTTCTGATTTCCTTAATTATTAGAAACTGATCTAAATGCAACTGAAAATTAAAAGATGAGTTTGGGTAATCCAGACAAGTGTGGGTTATCCAGATGTTCAGTTTCTGCTGACAAAGTTAGACAGGGAACTTTAATTCTAACTGATAACATTCAGAAAGTAACCTAGCTAACCTGACAGTAACACCTTACACACTTATGAAATGAGATCCTTTCTGTGTGTGAACAGATTCCTGAAAGCTATCGTACACAAAGACTCAGTATTGTGTTGTATATAATATAGCCAGAGATTTTCTGTAAGTAGGATCCATTATGTTTTCTATCACATCAAATAAAAGGCATCTACATTAAGGACATTTGTACAATTAAGTAGTTGAATGAAACCAATAAAACCGTAAAGGCAAATATAGAGTGAAATACTGTTGCATTCTCTAAGTAGGTATTCATAGATATGTACTGTACTTAAAGATGCTTTAAAAAAACTGAAACTACTCAAACTAAAACTGAAACTAAACTATATAAAAATAAAATCAAAACTAAAACTAGCTATTTTGGTTTGGAAGCTAACTGAAACTTAACTGAATTATAAAGTTGACTTTAAAAACTAATTTAAAAACAAACATTTATAATAACCCTGGTACTGAAATTGTCAAGCTGGGATGGTGGTAAAAAATGTGCGAAACAAGAACAGATAGTAATTCTAGTTCCCTGTGCGCTATGCTGAAATTGTGAAGGTGGCTTGACATACTGTACCACCACCAAGTCTGGTGACACACCTGCTAAATAAGACTACAACTATAAATAACTACACTAATATAAACAGGTTTACTTCACAGTGTTCATCGTTTGTTTAATTTGGCGCAAGAAATTTGCACTCTCTCTTGTTATGTCAGCTAACCAGCTAAGTGAGCCGAGGTCTCAGAATTTTCCTTCAGATCTAGGCTGTATGTTGCTGCTAAGTAAGTGGTCTGCCTGGTAGGAGTGCTATTTACTGTGTACAGCGAGAGCAGAGTCTTCTGAACGCACAATACTCACGTCATGACAAAAAACAATGATCCATAAAAAAATTCTGAGAATAAGTTTACATATCAAGAATAGTATTAGGAAAATCTTTATAATATATTTATTTATATTTATTTGTGTAAACAACAGCTTTAAGGGATGTATGACTGGCTCTGAGCAGTCAATGGGCACACTTTTTTTTTGTTGCTGAACCTGGCAACCTTTGTAAGTCAGTGAGTCCTTGTTATACTGCTATTCAACAACCAAGAAGATATATTTGGGGTAGTAAAAGGGTTTTCTATGCTGGTGGTAGCCTGGTATGTGAAGCTGAAATTATAATGGTTGGTGGTATAGCAATTGTAGACAATATATCCAGGCACAAGTATGCAAATGTCCTTGAAATTGTTATTGAACAACCCTGGGAAATTATTTTCTAATAAAAGTGGGAACCCTTGTCAAGGACGTCAGGCAGTTATCAACCTCTAAAATGGGTTGAATATACAGTATATAAATAGCTGTAACAAAATACTATGAATGAATCCTCACAGACAGCATTTTAACATGTCAGTCATTGTTTCAGTTCAAATCTGATGTGTGTGAGTACAGAGCTGCAACAACAAAATGTCACTGTCCAAATACTTACGGACTCCACTGTGCGCTTGTTTGTCTGTCATAAATTGGTGACATGTTAACCTCTACAGGTATGCTGACTCTGCAGATCCCAAGGAGGTCATCTCTTACCTGGAGAATCAGAAGAGTCAAGGAAGAGTAGGTGTGTGTCTGCATGCATGAAAATCTAGGTTTAGAGCTTCTCATGGTACCTACCCTGGATGGTTGTGTCACAGAATGTGTCCCTACATATAAGTAGGTCTACCATGAAAATGTAAAGTAGTAATGTGTACAATTTTGCACAGTGAGAACAAAACTTCCATACTTCCTCTTTTTGTGACCAGCTTGTTTCGTGACCAGCTACTGGTGCAAAATTCATGTTTTCATAAACGGAAAAAATTAAAAAACACCCATTTGTGAGTCTTTTCATTGACTGGCAATCTCTTTCCATTGACAGCTAGTTTCTTTGTCACGGGGCTTAACCTGACAGAGGATACTGCCCTGGTGATCTGCCACCCATGTCTTACAATGAGGAAGTTAACGATGAAGAGTTTCTCTCTGCTGTTGGGCTGGGTGGAGGAGCAGACACCTGGACCAGACACAGCCTGTGTCAACATCATCTGTGGTGATTTTGTGGGTCTGACTGACTTTGCGTCTGTTGTGATCGGGCTCAATAATAAACTGCTGAAGACCAAGAACCACAAGTGGTTGATAAGTGACAAATAGAAATACAGAAGACATGCAAAACATCCCCAGAAAATAACACACATGGGTAAAACAAGGAGGGTAAAGTGTTGATATCCTGTGAATGAGTGTACATTTACAGTTCAACTATTTAGCAGACGGCTTTAATCCACAGTGATGTATATTACTGTGTTCATACATTGTCATACTTCTTTGTACTGTCCCCTGTTTGAATGTTTATCCACAACCCTGGCGTTAATGTCACCATACCCAGTGGTGGCGGTGTGCTTATTGTGTCCTTCAGTATATCTACTATGAGATGTCAGATTTACTGTACTTTGAGTAAGTGATGGGGATTCAAGGCTTCATTACTGTTCTTCAAGCAGCAGGATCAAACACAAACTCAGAATTTACTTTGCAAAATAAAAGCCATCACTGATATTTGACACATTCTAATGCATTTAAAAATGTAATTATGGGCATTCAAGACCTTATTTCCTTTCTTCTAGCAGCAATATATTGTGCTGGCAGAATTGTTTTCTCCAAATAAGTCATTTTTTAAATCCATTGCAATGTGTCATATATCAGTGACAGCTTTTATTTTGCAAAGTAATTTCTGATTTGGTGTTGACAGCTTGATCCTGCTGCTTGTAGAACAGTACCCGTCACTACTTTTAGGCATACATTATATTGTTTACAATTAAAAATGAATAATGTGTAAATGTATAAAATGTTATGTTTGTCTTGTAAGGTGATACCATGTTCAATTTTCAGATATTCAATAATGTTTTTTCTATTTTTAAATCATAGAATGACTTATATCTTGTCATAATATATGTGCAGTAATAGAAGGTAGTTTCACAAAATTCTTAGTTTGGCGCTTACAAAAGCGCAATGTTAGGGTCTCTGCATGGTGTAGTGGTTTAAATAGCTGTAATAGTTTAAATAACGGCAACATGGTGGTAATCATTTGTATCCTGGTAGCATTCACACAATGCCCAGGTGTCTTTAACATGAAGAGGCACAAATTGGTAGAATGCTGCCTGGATTGGATTGGTGGGTAGTACAGGAAAACATTGTCTTATTGCGCTCTAGTCATGACTTCTTGTGTAGAGTGGGTGCCTGTGATTGAAATTGTGGATGTATTGTACATAGCCTCCCACACGTGTATCAGCTGAAGAAGTACTATGATATATAAATCGAATTGGCTTGGCAACACATGCTATCCTTAAAATATCCAAACATTTTGACTTTTCAAAAGTGAAATAACACACTGACACCCGTGAGAGTTGGATGTGGGGATAGTTTATTTGAATTCAAATATGCATTAAGATTCACAATTTAATTTGATATCTTGGAGAGGTTCATTTTACAGATGGTACTGATTAAGACGTTACAGCTTGAAATGTATTACCTCTTCAACCTCTTCAACATTCTCTTATCTTCAATAGCTTACATTCTCAATGTGGTGGGCCTGTGGATGCTTAGCAACGGGGAGGTCGTTTTGAATGTGTAGTTTTGTCTCTTGTGAATCTCTGTTCTGCACAAACATCAAGAGTCAACCCCCTACCAAGACCAGATGTTCTACCTTGACAAACACACACACACACACACACACACACCATCGTTCATCTCTTTCCATGAAGTCGTTCTACAGTCCCTCTGATTATCAGAACACAAAATAATCTTGAAAGCAAGCACATCAGTTACATGTCTCTCAGAACGCATATCAGGCTTAACAACATGCATACCAAGTATAGTTCATAAGTAGATAAACAGTTAATTTCTCTACAGAAAGTCATAGTTCCTGAGGTTTTCTGTTAGTTGGATAGATGGGGGAAGAGGTAATTTGTTGTAATATAAATGTAATTCCTACAAACAACAAATACAACAGTATAAACAGAATACCCAACAATTGGAGGCATCAAGCCAGGAAAACAGGACCCAAAACCGTGTTGTATAATAGTTAAGGCACGCCACTTTTAAAATTAAGTCCTGTAATTAGCACCAGTTACATTATAACAGGTATCACCAGGTCTCTGTTGTGAAAATAGTATCTGAAAACTAAGTGGTAATATAAATTGTTCTGCCCTGCCCTTCATTGTCTAAACAGCAGTGCAAAGTGCAGTAATAAAATAGCAGAGCCTAAATTAAAAAGCATTTGCTCTAGTGCCTGAGCCCTAGTTTTCTGGAGCACCTTTAAAAGAACATGAGAGATTCTAAAATATATCAAAAGATTAACAATCAGATTGGAAACTTCAAAATGGTTAAACCTCCTTCAGCAGAATCCCATAAGGCCGGATAGAGCGCTCCACAATCTTCCTTTCTTCTTCCTCAGAAGTCCCATCCTTCACTGGAACAAGCCAGTAGTCAACTCTCTTACAGACCTGCCGATATGATGGGTTTATCCGGTTCTGAATTACCATCCTGTAGGTTTTCCCATTGGTCTTTGAAACAAAGTCTTTAGCATATCCGCTGGCTTGGCTGAGGTCTGGAGTGGAATAGATCCCTCTGCCATACAGCTTCCGATCTCCTGCTTTGTAGTTGGATGAGATGATGCCTTTAGCTCCGTCCTCACTGGTACCGTGATATGACACAGGCCACTCCCCAGCCACTGAGTTTGTCCGAATCCCATTCGGACCAAGCCATGTGTTATCACCGTATTTATCCAGAACTTTCAAAGCAATCCGATTCCATCCACATGGTCGCTCATAAGTCTCGTTGCCTCTCTCAAAAACCGTAGAGTCGGAAACTTTGGTAAAGTCAAAGTCATACTGCCGGTCGAAGAATTTTGCCTCATCCACATAGAGTTCGGTGTCGGTTGAATTACTTTGTTTTTGATCTATAAAGAAGAGTTTTGACACCAACCATGCGAGCCATGACACAGGGTTCATCCACTGCAGGAGAGAATAGATGCCAAGGACAGAACCGATGAGAAAGCCCTCAACAGTCAGAAGGTTATCAGGTACCTTCCCGGGATTTATTTTCTGAAAGTCAGACAAGGGTCTCACTCTTGCTCCCACGGCCAAAGATAGGGCCTCATAGCGAACACCCTCATCAAGCATGGCTGTTGTAAGTGTTATTTCAGCTAATCCAGATATGAAGTTGTCTTCAGATGTCTGCAGATGTTCAAAAAGCAGTAGTTACTGTAGTAGAAAACTTAACAAACTTTCTAATCAGTCCATTTTCGTGTTTGTCTTTGCAAACTATGAATTACGCCTCACTTTTCACACAGTAGTTACTTTTACCTTGACTTACTTTCATTTTCATTATTGGTGAATGGAAATAAACACTAAAACTTATGACGCAGATAGGCCAATTAAGTTTCAGTGGTTGTTTATATCTGCCGGCTCCAGGTCTGCAGCCTCCCCCTACTCCCATCCAGTACTCCTTTTTCTTGCTACTTTACATTTTACATTCTTC
>JACXGM010023078.1:0-16389 GCA_016801145.1 Umbra pygmaea | reverse complement strand
AAATCAAGGTGCCAGAGTCTGGAGGAAGACTGGGGAGAAGGAAATGCCAAAATGCCTGAAGTCCAGTGTCAAGTACCCACAGTCAGTGATGGTCTGGGGTGCCATGTCAGCTGCTGGTGTTGGTCCACTGTTTTTTATCAAGGGCAGGGTCAATGCAGCTAGCTATCAGGAGATTTTGGAGCATTTCATGCTTCCATCTTCTGAAAAGCTTAATGGAGATGAAAATTTCATTTTTCAGCACGACCTGGCACCTGCTCACAGTGCCAAAACCACTGGTAAATGGTTTACTGACCATGGTATTACTGTGCTCAATTGGCCTGCCAACTCTCCTGACCTGAACCCCATAGAGAATCTGTGGGATAATTTTTATCATTACATTATGGAAAATAATGAACTTCATCACAATATGCTAACTTCTTGAGAAGGACCTGTATAACATGTCTGACCATTTTTAAGACACAAGTTATGCATTGTGTCGCATATTTTCAAACCGATTTATATTTTTCTGTCGGAGACTACATGAGAACTGAGTTTTGCTTGTTGCTGTGGCATATGGTTGTTTGTGAGTAATGTTGATTCACACCCAACTAACCCGGATCTATCTTCTGCTTACCTCAAACAACAAGACACCATCAAACCCACATGAGCTTATTCAAATTCACATTCCATAACAGGATTTTGGAGTGTGTATGTGGGAATTGCGCCCATTCAGCCAAAAGAGCATTTGTTAGGTCAGGCACTGATATTGGATGAGAAGGCCTGGCTCGCAATTCTTATTCCAATTCGTCATTCTGAAAAACAGCCACAGACCACTATCCCTCTTCCAACATTAGTAGGGGTGTTCATATACTTTTGGCTAAAGTGTATCTGACTTTACTTGTAAAGGTTATATAGCACAAGAACACAGGATTGGATAGTGCTAAACATGCCAAAGGTTTTTCATTTTTATGCCACAGAGAAGTACAACATTTTTTAAATGAGTTCAGGCTTGAATGCATTTCTTCTCCCACTGGCCACAAAAGTTAACCAAAAAAAACTATACTGATTAAAGTGTTACTGTTTTTCTAAACGGGTTGAACAAATGTAAATCATTGCTAGATGTTTTGCCTGATTTCAAATCTACCTGATATTGTATAATGTATGTAAGGTTGTGTGCTTGTTAGATTATATTTGTGTGGGTGGGATGCTATTCATCTATTGTTTACAAAGAATATATATTTATTTTAACTGGGCACATTTGCAAAATAAATCCTGACATTGTAAAGTTATAAAATAGACAAAGGTATTTTAGTTTTTCCTCAATTTTCTTTTTAGGTTCGTCAGATGATCTCAGATACAGCCAGGCACAAACTGCTTGTGCTTTCGGGACAATGCTTTGAGAACACAGGAGAGCTGATTTTGCAGTCTGGCTCCTTCTCTTTCTTTAACTTCATAGATATATTCACAGACCAAGAGGTGAGTGAAAATAAGCAAAATATTTGTTAGGCAGTTCCATTTTTAACTATAAATTTATAGTTTGTAATAAGAATTATGAACTGCTGAAGGTTACTGGTCTCGTAATCAAACCTTGTGCACCTATGCAATTTAATACATTAGACATTTGTCATAATTATGATCATGATCGTAATCTTAGTTCTGCAAATCTTGTCCTTTACCCAGATTGGTGAGTTGCTCAGCACTATCCACCCAGCAAACAAAGCAAACCTGACCCTCTACTGCCCTGAGCATGGTGACTGGAAAAACTCAAACTTGGACAAACACAACCTACAGGACTTCATCAACATAAAGCTCAACTCACCACTAATACTCCCAGAGATGGAAGGTCTCTCAGAATTTACGGAATACCTCTTAGAGTCCGTAGAAATCCCATCGCCGTTTGACATGCTGGAGCCGCCATCTTCTGGTGGTTTCCTAAAGCTGTCAAAACCATGCTGCTATATTTTCCCGGGTGGCCGTGGCGACTCTGCCCTATTTGCTGTGAACGGGTTCAACATGCTCATTAATGGGGGCTCTGACCGTAAGTCATGCTTCTGGAAGCTGGTCAGACATCTGGACCGGGTAGACTCTATCCTGCTGACCCACATTGGTGATGACAACCTGCCAGGCATCAATAGTATGCTCCAGAGGAAAATGGCTGAGCTGGATGAAGAGCATTCACAGGGATCCCAAGCTACAGGTGACTGGGTGAAGAACCTAATATCTCCAGATGTTGGCGTTGTCTTCTTGAACATTCCTGAAAATCTGGGGAAACCTACTGAACCCAACTTCAGGGTGAGGAGGAACATTGAAGAGGTGGCACAAACTCTCCATTACCTGAGCAAGCTAAATCTGAAGCCAGAGCCTCTGCAGAGGCCAGTTGGGAACACTATTGAACCAATCATTCTGTTTCAGAAGATGGGCGTGGGCAAGCTTGAGATGTATGTACTGAACCCATCAAAGAATTGCAAGACCTTGCAACACTTTATGAAACAGTGGACCGGCAGTGAGAAAGACAAAGAAACTGTTCCACTGCCCAATGGAAAAGAATCAGAGCTGCCAATTTCGTTTATGACTTCAATCTCTTCTTTGATTGTCTGGCACCCATCCAACCCTTCAGAGAAGATAGTACGTGTCCTGTTTCCTGGCAACGCCACTCAGTATCACAT
The DNA here is from genome assembly GCA_016801145.1 of Umbra pygmaea. Lineage (NCBI taxonomy): Eukaryota > Metazoa > Chordata > Actinopteri > Esociformes > Umbridae > Umbra > Umbra pygmaea. Next base: position 13,744 of record JACXGM010023078.1, on the reverse strand, counting down.
CCTTGAAGGTTTGGAAAAGCTAAAGCACTTGGACTTTTTAAAACAGCCAGTTGTCACCCAGAAGGACCTATCATCGAACCTAGCACCAGCTCTAAAGCAAGCAAAGTTAAAACACAAGACGGACAGCAAGGAGAGTCTGAAGTCAGTCACTAGGCCATCACCGACTAAAAGTTTCAAGAAGGAGTCAAAGGATGAGACTCCTGAGAAGGCAAAAACTGACCCAGAATTAGTTCAAGAAAAGACTCAAAAAATTGAGAAAAAAGATAAACCTTTGGTGAAAAAGGACAAAGTGAAGGCAGCTGAAAAAGAAGTTAAGGCAAAAGCAGACCCAACTCCTGAAACTCCAGACAAGAAGAAGGCTGAAATTAAAGCAAAAACTATTAAGGAGAAGATTGTCAAGAAAGAACCCAGGAAGTCTGTAGAGAAGAAATGTGACGAAAAGGAGTTAAAAAAAGAAGTAGTAAAGAAAGATGAAAAGCAAACATCTAAAAAGGAGGAAACACCCAAAAAGGAACAGAAGCAAGAAACACCCAAAAAGGAACAGAGGATGAAGAAAGAAGATGCTAAGAAAGAAATGTTAAAGAAAGACAAAGATTTCAGAAGAGATTCTCCTATGAGGATGAGAAAGGAAGAAAATAAGGAGCAAAAGAAAGAAGATCAAAAGAAAGACGCAAAAAAGCTGACCAAGGACATAAAGGCTCCATCTGCTTTAGGTGATGTAAAAAAACTTGCACCAAAACCAAAACCTCTCAAAAAAGATGACAATGCAAGGAAAGATGTTGGAAGCCCTGCCAAGTCTAAAGGCAAACCAAAAGTCACTAAGAAGGACTCCAAGACCTTAAATGCTGTATCAGCAGCTACAGCAGCTGAAGATGACACTTGTGTAGCTGAGGTCCTTGTGACAGAACGAGCCATGATGTCTTCACCAGAGGACCTAACCAAGGACTTTGAGGAGCTCAAAGAGGAGGAGATTGTTCAGGAGGAAGAGCCGGTGGTGATACACAGAGTGGATCTGCAGTCTAAAGAGTCTCCTGAAGCAGCAGAGTCTCTCGATGAAGGCATCACAACGACTGAGCATGAAGAAGAAGGTGAGGAGACTCCAGATGAACATGAACATAAAGGGAAGTTGAGTGGCAGTGGCAGTGAGAAGTTTGAAGATGAGGGAACTGGCTTGGATTACGAAGAGAAGGGAGAGACAGAAGACGTCCAAGAGCCAATGAGTAAGGAAACAGATGAGTGTAAACTTGCTGAGGACAGTGTACATGAGGACTCTGAGGATGAGGGTACGGAAGCAGACCAGTATAGAAAGGATCATAACAAAAATGAAAGTGAAATTCAGAAGTGGGGTCTGTCTGTGACACCCCCTCCAAAAATGTCTGAGTCAATTTCTCCAGCCACATCTATTCATGATGAAACCCTTCCAGCTGGCTCGGATGACGAAGCAGCCTCAGATGATGAAAACAGAGATGAAGCATACACTGCTACATCTGGCCATACCCAGTCAACTATTGAAATCTCCAGTGTGCCTACTCCAATGGATGAGATGTCTACTCCAAGGGATATTATGAGCGATGAGACAACTAATGATGAAACGGAAGATTCTCCCTCCCAGGACTTTGCCAGATTTGGAGGAAGTGTGTTAGGAGACTTTGAGAGAAAGAGGCTTTCTCCACTACATGATAGCCCTGAATCAGACCATTCAAAAAGCAGTGCCACTGAAGGCAGGGACTATCATGCTTCTGCATCCACAATATCTCCACCATCAACACTAGAAGAAGACAAAGAGGAAGGGTTCAACCCAGAGCCTCTTGACTTTGATTCAGTTATACTCAGCTCTGTACTCGCCTCTACTTCACCCCTCATACGCTCTCCTTCAGCTCCCAAAGGAACATTTGACTCATACCCATCTGGATATACGGCACCAATCGAACTTTGCACAACACTCACAGGATCATCGAAGGCAGCCGCTTCTACTAGTCCAGATGACAAAACATTTGAAGCTACCACCTCACCTCATTCTTCTGGTCACACTCCTTACTTTCAATCTCCTGTGGATGAGAAGGCTGGCTCTATACCACCTGCAAATGACCATGGTCCTGTAATAGTGGAAGTTACAAGTGACAAAGACGACTCCAACAGGGTGAGCCCCATGGACTACCAAATACCCGACCACACTTCACCTGTAGAGAAGGTGCTCTCCCCAATTAAGAGTCCTCCAGCTATAGGAGGGGCAGTGAAGTCACTATTTGATTTAGATCATATGTCAACAACTCACTCAAGTCAAGATGAGAAGAAACCTGGGGCTAACGACAGTACCACAATCTCATACACAAACCCCTTTGCAGGCTTCAAAGAGGATAGTAAAATGTCAATCTCAGAGGGAACCACGTCTGATAAATCGGGTAGCCCTGTAGATGAGGCTGTAGCAGAGGACACTTTCTCCCACATTGCTTCAGCTTCCACTGCTTCACTGGCAACCAGTTCATTACCAGAGCCCACAACAGATGACGTTTCCCCCGCTCTTCATGCTGAAGCCGGCTCCCCACAATCAACAGAGGTCGAGGACTCCCTGTCTGTTTCTGTGGTTCAGACTCCAACCCCTTTTCAGGAGGCAGAGGTCTCTCCAAAAGGAGACAGCCCCAGGCCCATGTCAATCTCTCCCGATATCTCACCAAAGACAGCCAAATCAAGAGCACAAGTGCAGGAGCCTAAATCCCCAGAGCATTCCACTATGTCGTTTGGCCAAGAGTCCCCTGATCATTCATTATTACTGGACTTCAGCAAACAGTCCCCAGAGCACCACTCTGCAGGCAGCCTGCGTGCCACAGAAAATGGCCCGACAGAAGTGGACTACAGCCCATCAGAGGCCAATGATCTGAGATTTGCTGAGCAGTGCCGGCCCACTGTGGGTGAGCCTATGTTTTTCAAAGAAAGTGACTCAGGTCGTGCCACTTCAGTTTCCCCATCAGAGGCATCTCAGTCTACCCCCTCGACAACTACACCTTGTCAGATGAGGGAAATGTCCCCAGGCTTAGCCCAGCAGATGGAAAAATCCCCTGCTACACCAAAAGTGTCTTCCCCCACTTCATCCTCCACTTCTTGCTTCACTCAGAAAACAGACATATCCCTTGCAGCCGAGACTAATCCCTTCAAATGTGGGAGAGATTCCAAATCTCCAGTCAGCCCTAAGGTACCCTCCCCATCCTACCTACCACTCTCATCAAACCTCTCTGACTATCAGGAGTGTGGAGGCAGTTCAAGGGACCCAGACTCATCAAAGAAGAGCCCCTCACCTGGATCTAGGACAGATGTTGACCTCTGCCTTGTGACCTCTTGTGAGTATCGCCACCCTAAGACAGAGCTATCCCCATCCTTCATCAACCCTAGTCCTCTTGAGTACTTCATGAATGAAGAGAACCCACTGGAGGAACAGAAGCCTCTGGCTAAATCTGGTGGTGGACCCCCACCCCCTTGTGGTAAACTTCCGGCTAAACAATGTGAAGAGACCCCGCCAACTTCCATAAGTGAATCGGCCCCCTCTCAGACAGACTCTGATGTTCCCCCTGGGACAGAGGAGTGTCCATCTATTACTGCGGATGCAAATATAGATTCTGAAGATGATTCTGAGACTCTGCCAACAGACAGAACCCTCACCTACAGACATGTAGATCCCCCTCCAGTAGCCCATAGGGATTCTGCTCCACCTCCAGCGCAACCAGATGTAACTATGGTGGACCCAGAGGACAACATGACCCCAGATGATGAAAACAACCAGACCAAGGAATCAAAGGCAGAGGAATCTGAGAAAGTTAAGAAGAAAAAGCTCATCAAGACCAAGACCTCTTCACCCGTCAGAAAGACTGGCCTCTCAAAAGTAAAGGATTTAAAAGTAACAAGTAAGAAGAGTGCAGTAGAAGGGAAAGATGCCAAAAATGCAACCAATAGCTCCGCATCCAGGGGTGTGAAAAGTGCCACATCAGGTAGGACTCCTCCTTTCATTAAAGAGCCATTTTAAACTTTAACTAATCATAGCCGCTACTAGCTACAAATCTGGGGAAGTGATGGGGAAAATGACCAAATTACCATGAGTAATAAAATGAAATATCAAGTAGATGTCAAGATATCTGGACATGGTTCCAAACTCATACTCATATGTACCCAATTTCTATAGATTGCTATCGAGCATTTGTTAAAGCTACCCGATGTTTTTAGATGCTATAATAAGAAAGAGTTTCTCCTGGCCATGGTCTGTTTTAGTTAAACATCAAAGCATGAAATACCAGAATTCCTTTTAAGAAAGCCCAAAATTGCATGAAATACATTTTGGGGGATCTATTTTGCAAAACCGAAATTTGTTTGTAGGGAACTTAATTTAACAACTGAATAATAAATATGAACATATGATAATCACGACGTAGCATGTTAATAGCGTAGATTTTGCTAGGGTGAGGGTTGGGGATGGTGGATGGGCTTATACATTTGTGACTTTCATGCCAGTGTTCGCAAGTTCAAATCCAGATGGACACTATTGTGTTTGTTTTTGTCCATTGATTGCAGCATGACGCAGAGAGGCGATTGTCAGTTTTTTGTAATGTTAACTTTAATCCTAACCTTACCTCAGTAACATCATGCCTAACCAAACCGTTAGTAACCTCATGCCTAATATTATCCCTAACCTTAACCGTGAATGTTGCAATATAATTTCGCTATAGAATGTATCAAATGTTCTCGCATGAATCCGAGAAACGAAACGTGCAAGTGCAACGTAATAGAAGGACGAATATAGTCTAATAACAAAATGTGCAGCTGAAACATGAAATGACCCCAAATATGTCGGCATACAATGTAATTCATGTTTTCAAAATAGATTCCTGAGAACGTAATTTGGGAGAACTTCTGAGATGAACGGTTGCTTTAAGATCAGTGTCCCTAATTACAGATTCACAACTTTTTAATAGATTATGAATGTTCCAACTTCAATCACACCTGCATCTCTGTCTCAGGTTCAGTCAATGGAAAGTCAGCTGCACCAATGCCCATTCCAAACTGCCCACCCATGTATATGGACTTGGTTTACATTCCTAACCACTGCAGTGCCAAGAATGTAGATGCAGAGTTCTTCAAACGAGTCCGATCCACTTACTATGTAGTTAGTGGCAACGACCAGTCAGCCCAGGAGCCCAGTCAAGTTGTGCTTGACTCACTGCTGGAGGGAAAAGCCACATGGGGAAACAACATGCAGGTACAGTAAACAGAGTTACCATAGAAATAGAATGTATAGAAAGGCCATTGAACTGCTTGGCGTGGTCATCTGATTAGTACACAACAAAATGGCGATTGTTGTTAGTTGCCACGGTGACAACATGCAAATGGGTTTAATGCGGAAGTAGGCCGCTAGATCTTTGCAATGGAATGGTACACATAAAAATGGCTGCCGCTCTGACCATTCTGCTACATTGATTTGAATTGGAATGGCATTTCTAATCATTCTATTTCTGTGAGAGTTACAGTTATATTTTCACAGTACTAGGAAGGGGGGTACCAAGGAGACAAGTGTTGGGCTGGAATGGGCTGAGTGTTTTGTTGAACTGGAGTATGAATGCCCTCACCCCTTATCCCTGATGGCAGGTGACCCTGATCCCAACTCATGATTCCGAGGTGATGAGGGATTGGTACCAGGAGACCCATGAGAAACAGCAGGACCTGAACATCATGGTGCTAGCATCCAGCTCCACCGTGGTTATGCAGGACGAGTCCTTCCCCGCCTGCAAGATCGAGCTTTGAACCTGATCCTGGGCCCAGTTCCATTTCAAATTATATCTCTCGCCTTCGTTTCTTCCTTCACTCGAGTGTGCACTCCATTGACGTCGCAAGACGTTTTTGGATGGTAGCGCTTTCTGAGGGCACTAATGGAGTGACGGGTCTTAGTAATTTGGATGGAATGAAACTCTGGACTCTCTTTATCTACCGATCTAGTAAGAGAGAGATCTAGTGACCAAGTGGATCATGTTGTTAGTGGTATCTTTGAGATGGGATGAAGGATGATCTGGACATGAGTAAAAAGACAAGGTAAACACGTCATTTAAGCAAAGGGTCTTTGGCAACATATTTAAAAAATACAAACAGTAGCTTACCTTACATTTACAGTTTAAATCACACCACACAATTGTTCACAATGCCCAAATATGTTATTAGACAAAATTGAATATTAGTTTTGTGAAAGAGTACGTACAATGGATGATATTGTTCTGTACAAAATGAAATACCAGACCGGATGTCAATACAGACTATAATGATCCCACAGTTAAAAATGTTCTACTGTTGTAGAATGATTTCTTCTGAAAACATGTTAAACTTTAGTAGGAATTCTCAAGTAAGAAGTAAAATATAGGTAGATATAATGATGAAGGAAAAGAAAATATTGGGCACAAAATATGAAAATGGTGGAGCAATTCTCAAGGGACTACAATATGCTTAGGTAATTGGGTGTGATAGTATAGAAGGTCATGCAGCAAGCCACTGGTTTTATAACTCTCCATAAACATCATACATTCATACGATAATTTAACCCATCTTTAAAGCAGAAAGGATTGAATTTAACTCATTTAAGTTTTTGCCTTGGAAGTGAATTGAATGTAAATGATTGAATGCACAGATGACAACCAAGCAGGTAGAATATGTAGGTATGATGACAAAACATTCAACATTATAAAATAATCCCCAACTATCAAGTGTAGATTTAGTTTAGTTTAGTTTGACAATACTGATGGAGTATAAAGAAATGCATATAGCCAGAAAAATGTTCAACTGCACTGATGGGCCTCTGATTAAAAAACAAATTTTAATGTTTTTGGATTATTTTACATTTTAGTCATGTAGCAGACACTCTTATCCAAAGCAACTTACAGTGATTATTTTGGGAACAAGACAATAATAGACAAATTGTCCTAATTTACTCTTAGTATATAGTCTTGATTAAAAAGAACAAAAGGGAACACTTTCTGTAAATTATTGTTGATTTTTTGCTTGTAGCACAAGTTGTTGTTATTATTATTTATTTATTTTTACGGGTCATGATTTTGTTGTTTCACCTCAGCGTTTGTAAGAGTTATTTATTTAATTTATTTCTGGATAACTTAAAAGTTAGAAAGCATTGTTTTAAATGATTGTCTGTGACATTCAATGTATGTCTGATTTAATGTGTTGATTTCTATTGATATCAATAGAACTGTATGTACCCTAATGTATTCTCTGACTCTTATTTTCCCAGCCTTTTATGTAGAGCCACAAATTGAAATGTAGCATCCGCTTGATAATGCTACAAATATGTTCAGCCTTGTGAAGCAAGATCATTTCCTGTTTCTAACCTGAAATTCTCTTCATTTTTTAAGAACACTGTACTATAATTATAAATAGCTTTGTGGCAGGGTGAATGGTTGGAAGAAATGTGCGTGTGTAGTGTAAAATATAAAATGCTTTTCCCCCATTTTTTAAGGATGAGGTAAATCTGTTCTCAACTGCCGAAATTACAATTCAAGGCTGTATTAATATGAAAATGTTATTTGTTCCTTAAGGGGTTGCCAGCTACAATGGAGTGAAATCGTAATAGGAGCCTCTTCTTCAGTCTGTTGCCCTTTGTAAGATCTTACGCCACTCACAAGCAGACACAATTTCTGTCAAAAGACAGTGTTCAGTCAACCCAGTATCACCACATGTGTACATATAACACAATATTGTTTTATGATGTTATAGAGATGCCAAATAAAAATGTTGCATGCGATTAATACACGGGTATGGGGACCAGTTAAGTTTAGGCAACACTCCAAAACTATGGTGAAGGTCAGGCTACACTACATTAGGGTTGAGGTTAGGTGTAAGGTTAAATTTAGGCTTATGTACAACACGCAAAAGTTAGGTGTACCTATTACACGCCACTTTGGCTTATGTTTAGTACACAGGAAATATATTTTGGCATCTCTATAACACAATAAAGCAATATTTTGTTTGATGCTTCAGTATACCTCTACCAAATCCCCACGAGTCAGGTAAAGTCCTGTATACATAAGCCTTAAGAGGAGAAAAAACACAATAGTGACTGTTTTGGGTTTGAGTTTTCAGTGAAATACGAAAGACTAGACACTTTAAAAGCCAGGAGAAATGGTAACAACTTTAACACAAAGCCATTAGGAGAACAATAAGAAAACGTGTTCAGTGTTCAAAATACAACTGTGCACATTATCAATCATAAACCAACATGCCTACAGAGAGGCAATGTACATACTACAGCCATCCACGTCTTTAAATAAATGGTGATTGTTAAGCAGGGGTTTGAACCAAAATCTATTTCCAACCATTTCATTCGAAACAGAAAAATAATTGGTTTTGTTCCAATTCCAAAATACATTTCTGACACATTATAACCGGTTTATATCATTCCATATTTTTCGTACACTTAACGGTAGATCAAAAAATGTATGCAGATAGAGGAGGGTTGGAAGGATAGAACAAACTATGTGCAGGTGGCTAGTTTGTTTAAATGCTTGTTTGACAGCTAAGTGTAGTGCGCGAGATCGCTCTGACTAGTTTGTTTAAATACTTGTTTGACAGCTAAGTTTAGTGCTCGAGATCGCTCTGACATGTTGTTGAGAGAGAGACCAAGAGAGGGGCGAACACAAGAAGCTTAGCTTGAAGCACTTCACATCTTGACACGACGTACTATTGCAGAATTACAGAATTAACTACCTTTGACATTGGTAATGTATTCTTCACTAATTAAACACTTCTCACCATCTTCTGAATTCATTTGTAGGTTACAGTAGGGGTAATACCTCAGAGGGTTTGGCAAATAGCCTTCACATTGTTGGACACAAACACACCAACAATGATTTTTAAATGCAGAGCAAGATTTAGGGTAACAGATTTATTTGCAAATGGGCTTTGTATTTTTCTTTTTTGTGCGCCAGAGCGTAAATGAAAATTATTAACCGGTTCCAATGCTTTACAGAAAAAATGTGGAACTCTGGTTTTGTGTTTACAGTAATTCCTTTCACTCTTTCCGAGTTCCAAACCCTGCTTCTCGGTGAAAACTCACATTGTAGAGAAAATATTACTGTGAAATAACTAGGCCCAGGGACTAATCCTACTACAATCATAACCATGTAGGTTGGTGAATTTGACCTCATACAACTTTAAGACATTCACTTGAATACCCCTCAAACTGGCCATTGGGAGTACCATGTAAGAAGTGAATTGTGTTCAAGTTCTTTAGAAGTCATAAAAATTCTATAATCAATAAGATTTTATCTAGCTTGACATTTACTATTTTTATTAATCCTTACCTATCTTAATTAATATTATAATGGACTGACAAGCTACATTATCTAAAAAGATCACAATGTAATAGTCCAAATTTGATAATTGTTATCTTTTGATGAAATGGTAAAAGGTAATACATTTTCAGAATCTTCCAACTTGTCATTTGTGTGAAATGTACCCAGTGGGAGGAGCTACCTACATTTGTCATCATTATTGTGCTCCAACTCCTCCCACATGCTGACCTCAGACCACACCTACTACAAACATTATTTTTATTAAAATAATTTTTAGTTGTTAAATACAAAAATGAAATATTATTTATAACAACCAATCTATCAATATGGTGTCTGAACCCTGTTTTCTTTTTTTACAAGCATGCTAGTTATACCTATTGGTTTAATAAGTTTGAAACAGTTGTCAATTAGCCACCCACTGTTTGTCAGTGACCTCACAGCTTGTATATTATTCCAACTGGTATGTAGGACTTGAGAACTAGTAACTACACACCTCCCACTTGGTTATGAATGCAGTTTTAGTTTCTGTTTTCTTAGACAGGTCTCCATGTCTTGTATACAGCTCTGCAACCTTCAACCATAACTATTCTGAAGTTCAACCACAAACTTTAGTGATCGACTGACCACGCTTAATTGTTTTCCTCAATCTAATACTGTATTGTATTCCTTGATATGTCTCTGTCTTTCGGGTGATTTTTTATAGTTTCTGTTTGCAGCTGTGTGATATAAAATTGTCTTGTGAGCTCTGCATCCTCCCTCTCCTTTCAAACTATAATGTAGTGTTTAGGTTCAAGTGAAAGTATTAATGCTTTTCTGGTATGTGTGTGCAATATCTCCTCTCCCCTCATATGGGACATTTGATGTACTAATATTAAAAAGGCAACCTTCAAAAAAGTCACAATAATAAAGTAATGTTGGGGAAATTCATGGATTTGTGTCTCAGTGTCCTCTTTATGAAAGAAACAAAATATATTCTAAAGTAAAGTGTTAATGATGATATAATGATTACCGTAAATCTACAGAAAAAGATCCCACTAAACAGGCTAAACTCATGTTCATGACTGAAGATGCTACATAATAATAATATAAGATGCTATATAATAATAATATAAGATGCTATATAATAATAATATAAGATGCTATGTAATAATAATATAAGATGCTATATAATAATAATATAAGTTGCTATATAATAATAATATAAGATGCTATATAATAATAATATAAGATGCTATATATTAATAATATAAGATGCTATATAATAATATAAGATGCTATATATTAATAATATAAGATGCTATATAATAATAATATAAGATGCTATATAATAATAATATAAGTTGCTATATAATAATAATATAAGATGCTATATAATAATAATATAAGATGCTATATAATAATAATATAAGATGCTATATAATAATAATATAAGATGCTATATAATTTATAAGTCATTTAGGAGATGCTCAGCATAGAAATAGTGAATGCATAAAAAATGAAAAATGTATGAAAATGTAACTGCTTCATAAAATGTGTAACGTGCTTGAAGGCAATTGTTTATAACTTCTGCCAAGATACATGGACAGAAGGATTATATGTATACACTGGTAGGGTTCAGACCCCAAATCAATAGTGTCTGGGGCAGTAACAAACACCCACTACCCCCCAGAAGCAAATAAGACCACTAACCAGTGAGCCGTGGACAGAAATGTCAGGTTGTTGTAGCTGTAATAACTGTTTTTATATACAGTACACTCACACACTCCTGATTATATAGAGCCTGGCTGACAGGTTGATGTTTAGCACCATATCTGGGTGTGTGATTGGCTATAAAAAACAATGAGGCCCATGGGAGAGACAGGCTACACAGCCTCTAGGGTGATAGGAGCCCCTGACAGGCAGACAGCCCGGGCAGACAGGTCCGGCAAGGGGATTCATGACCCGTGAAAGACAGAAGATAGAATGGTAGAGGGAGCAAGAGGAGAGTTTGTAGGCTCAGACAGTTGCTGTGTTTCAAGGTTGGGGTCATTTTCCTACAAACAGCTCTGGAAAATTATTAAAAGACCACTGCAAAATCATCAGTGTCTCTGGATTTCGATTCAAATGTGTTTGGGTAAAATGAAAACTGTTGTTTTATTTATGTCACTTTTTAAAGCCATGTCAGAGGATAGATCTGTGATCATTCATCCAATCCATCTTCATTTTCTTTTAATCCCAGACATTTAACCATTATCTCATCATTCACCAATGGATTGTCTTAATAGTTTTTTCAACCATTCACAGCCAGTAATTCATCGCCATTAGTGTGTGTATATAAGTCCCTCTGTTTTTTAATTCCCTGTCAGTCATTGTCTCCTGTGGTGTATGTTCCGTGCAGTTGGTAGAATTTCTTTGTGTAGTCAGTCCTTTCACTGGCGTTTTGTACCAGGCAAAGCCTCAGTAATACAAAATATTCTACACTCCTCGTAGTCATTTTTATTGGTAAGTGTTTATTTTGGTTAAATAAACGTTCAAGTTTGATCTTGGTGCATGCCTCCTATCATCTCCCTACTGCTCACAGTGACACAGTTCCAGAAATATTATATGTTATATGCAGAGCATTTATTTGAAAAGAATTACAACTGGTCAAAATATCCAAAAATATGCAGTGGTGTCAGACCTCGAATAAAGGAAAGAAATGAAGTTTGGCTTTGTTTGATGGCTTGTGACCATCCATCCTCTTCTTGATCAAATTCCAGAGGTTTTCAATGGGTTCAATATAAGACGAATATGCAGTCATCTCTTAATTTTATCCAGATATTTTTTTCTAGGTATTTGAATTCAGACAATAAATAACTAATTTAAAATGATTACACGCAGTCCAATTTACTTACATCTAGCTTTAGCTATAGAACAAAATCATGTTTTATATTGTAAAAAAGTATTGAATTACAATGTAATTCCAAAGATGAAGTGTTTTAGAATTCCAAATGAATGAAACTTTAAAAATAAAACATTCCAAAAGGTCTTTGATTCACTAGAAATTGATCAGATCCCTGCTGTGTTTCTTAAATCCATTGTACACCTCCAGGTGAAAGTCGCACATATTGTGACCTGTGTCACTGGGGGATATTGATTAGAAGACTGTGTGCATATATTATTTACACAATACACATATATTGTATTGTATATCCTGTTCTATTCATTTTTTGTAATAACTATAAATAAATATATAAAAGAAAAAGAATATGACTCATCCCTTTCCCAAATCTGTAGAGAGTTCTGTCTGGAGTATTTCTGGAGCAGAGCAGACAGCCAGCTCTGTGACATATCAGGAGACAACTGACCGGGTGGGAATAAAATCAGGAGGGATTTGAAAAGTTCAAACAGTAAAAGGGGATGACAATTCTTGCCTTAAAACAACATTCAGAGATGCCAGTATAGTTTTGCTGGAAGCTCTGCTTCGTGATGTACACCAATGTGCTGTATTGGTTTCCTGTATGGTATTGCCTTCAGGTCGTGACTTGTTGTGCTGTTTGTATGATATACAGTACACAGTAAAGACTTTGGTGTTAAATCAACACCGTAAGTGTTAAAGTAACACTCTGCAGTGTGTATATAGGTCCACAGGGCCTATATAAACACAGATCGTTAATTTAACACTGATATTTTTGCTGTGTAGCTTTACTTAAAATGAACCCACATTGAATAATAATGAACAACATTCTTTAAAAAGATGATACAGCATAAACTATATAGCTTTTTTATTCACCCCTCAAAACCCTTCATTAATTTTTTCAAATATGGACAAATTGCTTGTCTTGAAGTATGTCACTACAGTTGCTGAGTCGTTATAAGTTGTATAGGTGACCCACTGCGTCATGGCTCTAAATACCCTAGTCAGGGGAAGAGCGTTGTCGGCCAGGACATTTATTAATGATGATGGCACAGGCCTGCCCTAGGCACTTTCCAGTGCCCAGACGAAGAGCACACAGGGATAAATCAAAGAACATCCTGGCACCGGTGGAAAGAGTTTGGCAGAGAGGAAGGCGTCTGGGTTGCAAACTAGACACATTGTATTAGCTATAGTCAAATCACATTTATTTTATGTTCAGGCTTTAAAAATTGTTCTTATATTTGAATAATTTTTTGTGAATAAGTACTCCTTTAAATGTATTTCTAAAGATCACAACATTACACTAAAAAGTACATATTGTTTTGTTTGAGGCTTAGAAACAGAGATAATTCAAAAAGCCATTTATCATGGAAGGAGAGGGCCAGCAATAAGGGATTGTGAGCTGTCATATCGTGAGAATGTTAATTCACAGAAACTCACTGAGGCTGCAGCCTGTGTCACTGTGTGTGTGGGAGACAAAAAGAAAGCAAGACAGGCAATACACAGGTAAAGACAGGCACACAATCAGAGAGAGAGAGAG
>JACXGM010023077.1:0-16402 GCA_016801145.1 Umbra pygmaea | reverse complement strand
GGTGCTGCCGTAATACATATAACAGGGTACTTACAAGAAGACGTCGTCTCTTTTCAAAATGACTGAAGAAGGAGGCCAAGGGGCTTGGTCGTTTAGCAATCCTCTCATTGTCGGTATCTTTTCCTTGATTAATAACACCCTTTTTCCCTGGTTTCCTGCCATGATAAAAGCCGCCATCATTGTCTTTAGCAGACTTCAACCTCTTCTTTTCTGCTTTGCTTTTTTTCCCTGATTTCCCCACCTTTTTCTTCCTCTCAGTCTGCTTGACTTTTACCTTCTCAGGGGAAGTTCTTTCCACTTCTGCATCAGGGTCAACCTTCAGGTCACTGCCCAGCTCTTCCCAACCTGTGGTTGATTTGTCCTTAGTGAGCTGAGTTGGAGAGGTAACTTGGTGGCCATCTTTGATATCACCAGTCGTGTCTTCTTCATTTTGGTCTCTGTAGGATTGAGTAACCTCCGAGGGCTTTTTAGTTGTGGGGTTTGCAGTGCTTGTGGTTTGTGATGTTGTTTCTTTTGTTGGTTTTGTGGTTGTGGTGGTTGTCATTATTGTTGTGGTTGCTTTTGTGATTGTGGTTGATTTGGTTGTTTTTTTTGTGGTTGTTTTTCTTGTCGTTGTGGTTGTTTTTTTTGTATTTGTGGTTGCTTTTGTTGTAGTGGTGGTTGTTGCTTTTATGGTGGTAGTTGGTTTTGTTGTGGTTGTTGCTTTTATGGTGGTAGTTGGTTTTATTGTGGTTGTGGTTGTTGCTTTTGTGGTGGTAGTTGGTTTTGTTGTGGTTGTTGTTGCTTTTATGGTGGTAGTTGGTTTTGTTGTGGTTGTTGCTTTCATGGTGGTAGTTGGTTTTATTGTGGTTGTGGTAGTTGCTTTTGTGGTGGTAGTTGGTTTTGTTGGGGTTGTTGCTTTTATGGTGGTAGTTGGTTTTGTTGTGGTTGTTGCTTTCATGGTGGTTGTTACTTTTGTTGTGGTTGTTGCTTTTTTGGTGGTAGTTGGTTTTGTGGTGGTTGTGGCTTTTATGGTGGTTGTTGGTTTTGTTGTGGTTGTTGCTTTTTTGGTGGTTGTTGGTTTTGTGGTGGTTGGGGTTGGTCCTGGTGTGGGTCCTTGTTTTTTTCTATCCATTTCCTTCCTAACAGGCGTCCTCTCTAATGTTGGGTTGACTTCACGGTTTGGGCCTGGGTGCTCTGCTCCCTGAGATTCAAGAACCTGGCCCTCAACACCGTCCGCCTTGCATCTCTGGACAAAGCCCCTCTGCCTGCCCTTCTCCAGCTTGCGTATGGGTGTCTGGTCAATCACGTCATACATAGCCTCCAGTCTCACAGGGTACGGGTATCTCTCCTCAACCTGCAGGGTTTTCTTGAGGAGAACCATGCCGAACTTCCCCACCTCCAGCTTCAAGAAGTTCATGAGCCTGGGGATGAGGGCCGTATCCAGGGGTTCCTCTGTTACTTGTCCCCTGGTGTTGACCCGCCGCACTTTACCAGCCTGCTCTCCCTCCTGGTGGAACATCACAATGACTTGCATGTGCCGCTCTGCCATCTCACAGTACACGTCTGACTTGAGAAGGGTCGTCATCAGGCGATAATAACCGTCGGACTCGTGCGGGGCGGAGATGACTAGGACCCTGCTCTTCCCCGCGAAGCTGGCCAGGATGTTAAGAGAGCCTGTGCTGCCTGGGGTAACGCGGGCTGGTGCAGACTGCGGCTGAGCGACCATGCCTGTCGCCAGTTTGCTGTCGTCTTGAGATATGCCAGTGACAGCCTTGTTTTTGGTACTCGTTGGTTGTTGAGATATTCGCCTGTTTAGCATCACTCTCCTGCCCGGCCGTCCTTCTCCTCTGGAAGGCTCGATTTTTCCCACGTTCTCCATTTTGCCAGGATGCCTCACCACAGAGACTGTAGTTGTAGCCCCAGCAGAAGGAGAAATAGTGTCAATGTACAACATATTTTGTGTTCTGTTAAAACTCCCATTCTGGACTGATGTTTGTTGAAAACTTTTCTTTCTTTGGCGTCTTCTCTCTAAGGCCTCGGTATTCCATACCAGCAATAGCAATAACACACCATGATGCAGTATCCATTTCATTTTTGCAGTGTCATCAACCCAAAACCAAAAACAACAATGAGCAGTTTAGTGAGAGAGGCAGTTGTTGTATTTCCCTATTGTTATAAAGTTGAGTATTGCTTTCAGATTAAAGGACTGATTAATTATACAAATACTTAATTTGCAATAGAACAAAGAGACTAACTTGTTCTGAACAGTCATCTGTAACTTAGACCTACTTCAATAAACAAAGATCACTAGACCTGATCACATGTGTGATAGGATAATTTAAAAGTATAAATGAAACTGCAATATTTTACCACTCCAATTTCGGTGGATACATGTTATGGCAGTCGTCCAATGTCTCTTTTTTGTTTCTTCAGTAAAAATTTATTTCACATTGTAGACAATGCAACACGTATGGTAGTTGGTTACACATTACACATAACGGTTCCATAATAAATTATGTTGATAACAAATACCATCGATTGTAACTCCAGAGGCAATCTTCCTCTTTCACGTCTTGAAAAAAGAGATATGGAAGTTTAGCTCCGTTGTCGGCAAAGATTGTCTTGTCTGCCTTCTTCCTTTAGCGCATTGAGTTACCCGTGGAAATCCTATGTAACCACAGCCTCCATCAGCGCTCTTTCCCCTGTGAGGACCCAAGACCGAGAAAGAAAGTAACGACTGAGTAGTGGATCTCACGGCAAGGTTCGACACCGCCCACTAGCAGAATACCATGGCAGATACAACTTTATCTGCTCACGAAAAGTGCAAATAATGACTTGGCTGCATTCATGTAGGCTATTGACCCTCGTCTTTATAATGTACACAACATACGTGCTTATGAAAAGAGCAAATAATGACTTGGCTGCATTCATGTATGTAGGCTACTGACCCTCGTCTTTATAATGTACACAACATCCGTCCGTGCTTATTTTGATAACAATCAGATATTATATGCAATATCTAGACTTCAGATTTGTATATCTCAAACAAATACATTTTATGAGTAGATATATTTATACTGGCGTTTACAAGCATCGTTAAATATTGTTGAAATTGGCAGTAAAGTTTTGGGAAGGTCAGGAATTTTATTGAGGAAAGTTTTTTGAGTAGTTAAGGTAGTAGGATGCCATCTACTGGCAGGCATGACCACAATGTATGATTTGTGGTTTTCGATATTACAAAATCTAATATTCACTTCACTAGCAATAACAACAATATAGGCAAACCTTGCAGTATTATACGCTTACTACTTGACAATCAGCAAATGTTTAAACCACATTCAGGCATGAAATTATCACCTCCTAATAATAATAATAATAATAATAATAATAATAATAATAATAATAATAATAATAATAATAATACAGACCCCCCCTCCTTAGCTAAACTCTTGAGGCCTCATTTCATATTAGATTCATTTAATTATTTATTTGCTATTATTTATTTTACTTTATCTAAAGGAGAGCTCGACATTCATTCACATTTTACTTCTGCAGTAACTGGATTGAAAGAGGGTTTGGTTTTGCAATAAGCCTCTTACAGTAATGCGGTTTGTACTTTGCTGAGTAGGCAGAGTAGAGCAAGACAGTTTGATAGACCACCATCGATTTAACAGACTGCCAACAGAATGCTATTTAAAATACAAACTAGGTTAAAAATCCGGTATCTTTCAAGCTAGCCAAACATGCTTTATTTTACCCTGGAAAGTCAATCAAGATGACGGCTGGGGATGTTGTAGGAATCTGGGAGGTTGCGTTAAGCGACGGTGTTTACAAGATTGAGTTTGAACACGGCACGACCACAGGAAAGAGGGTGGTTTGGATAAATGGAGAGGTATGAATCCTGAAATGTTTTCATTTTTTATTTTATTTCAAAACCATGGTGTTTTTTGTTACTTAATGTACAGTAGGTCAATGGATTTCTTATACAGTATTCTTTCTTCCTCAGGAAGTTCTCAGAAGAGATTGGATGTTCAAACTCGTTGGAAAAGAGACATTCAAAGTTGGTGGCATGGAAACCAAAGCAACAGTAAACATTGAGGCTATCAGCGGCTTTACCTACGAGTACACCTTGGAGATTGATGGCAAGAGTCTCCAAAAATTCACAGATAATAGATCCAAAGTCACTAAGACTTGGGTGTTGCAAGTGGATGGTGTTGATTGCAGGATTGTCCTTGGTAAGTTTCAACAAATAGTAACATTTTCTCTTAAGATGATTGTGCAATATATCATTACCCCACTAGATTGTAGATGCTTAAAACGTATGATGACAGTTGCTTCTGTGTGTAAGGCAACCTGGTAGTCAGTTTAGATCTTAGCAGAGTATAATCTTCTCAGGGGAATAGTTATGGGTGTGCTAATTTTAGCCCTGCATGCAATCTGATTGGAAGAGACATTATCTTTTCTAGCCTATAACAGAACACTAGGTGGCATCCATAAACGTTGTACTAAAATTTGACTGTGTAATGTGAGAATTACCGTACATGTGTATAATGTTAACTTTGAGCACACAGTTACTGGTAAATAATTAGAAATATATTTATGTATTTTCATGTTTTTAACCCATTTTCACACAATTTAATGATATTAAATTGCTAGTTGAGACATTGTCTCCCATCAACTCCCAACAAGGCTAGGGAGAGTCGAGGATCTGTGTGCGTGTCCTCTGATACACTCACTTCATATCACACTGTTTGCTTAACCAGAAGGTCAGTTGTGACAGTGCATCTAAAAGAAAATGCTCCTCTGACTAAATACCTTAGTCAGCTTTCAGGTGCCTGACCATCCACAAGGAGTCACTAGAGCATGACCTGACAAGAAAATTCTGCCGGTCATCTCCACCTGGCCGGTACTGGGCAAATATGCATCACCCTAATGGGACTCTCGGCCATGGCCAGTGAAGCAACCACATTGATAAACAGTACCTTAAAAACCTGAAAAACTTTGGATATTTTAGAGATACAGTCTGCAATGTTTGTAATTGCAAAACTATTTTTTAGCCACCCCGTAAGCCAAAATAGTTCTACATATCGCCTAAAATCGCAGAAGGCATCTTTAAAATGTACTGGCCTGTGAAGCAATGTTGATCAATTATTTACAAGCAAGACAAATAAGTTAACATGGGGTTTTATTTCAATAGAAAAGGACACAATGGATGTATGGTGCAATGGACAAAAAATGGAGACAATGGTAAGAACATCATTTTAACAATTTCAACACGATATGGAATGGCAAATTAGGTTATTACATCCATTTACTGTGTTTTACATACAGCATGTCAAGTTTAAGGCTGATGTGATATTCCATGATCTTCTCTGTTCATAATCTATAGGGAGAGTTTGTGGATGACGGGACCGAGACTCACTTCACAGTGGCAGATCATGAATTCTGCATCAAAGCTTTGAGCAGTGGGAAAAAGAGCGCTGGCATTGTCCATTATTTAATGATGGATGGGGAAGCGGTTTCCAACTGGGCTGATTGAGAATAATCTGACTGCTGAACTTTGCAATTCTGGAATCATCGGATTTATCCTCTGTGAATATTAATACAGAGGAATCCTAGTAAACTGATATCACATTTTGTGATGGGATCAATAAGGGTGGGACTGAGGAGTATTATCCTTTTCATAACAATGTTTTATAGGTAAATATGTCCAAGGAAATATGTACTTATAAACAATCCCAATAAATCAATAAAATATTGCATTATTTGATTTATTTTATTTTTGAGTATAATCATTTAAAATCATCGTTTGCTTGTTTATGTAGATTTCATATTGCAATAATGTTGTCTCGAACACAAAGACCAATCTAGTTATTAGCTAAATTACTGTCATTCATGATGGCCCACCAATGAGCTGCTACTGCATAGGACAGTCACTAAACCATCTTCGGATCAGTTGCCCATAGAAACAAATGCGCAGCCTCTACGCAATGTGCACAGTCAAGAAGGCGACACCAGCCAATGCGTTCTCTGGTCGCAGCGGAGGTTTTCCAGGAGGACATGTTCATGGAATGACGTCCAAGGATACAGACGCCGAGACGGGGATGGATTTCGGCACAACACTAGACTACCCATGATTTCCAATGAACGAGAGTGATATTTAAAATATATAGCTGTTATCGCAACAACGAACTCGTAGGATCATTTTACGATGACTTGGGATTGTCGGCAGTGTTTGGCAGTGTTTGGACCTAACCGGGACTGTGTGGGAGGGTTGCGCCTGATCTTTGCACGCTGAACAAAACAACGAAGTGCGCAGAAAACACGTTCAGCAACGATCAGTAACTATTAGCTTACTACCTACCTATGTACACTGTTTATCCTGTGGTCACACATACTGGTTAATATTCTTGTTGTGAAGAAATGCTGGGTCTAATAGACTGATCGGTCTAAGTAGAGGATGATTAGGTTTGATATTCTGAGTTTTGTCCCCCGGTAAAGACGTTAGCTAACTAGCTATCAGAGCTAGCCCGGACAGAGGGCCCTTTTAAACAAGGGCACTAAAAGCTTCCAGGCATCTGGTAGTTATGACTGTATTACTTAAATGCCTCTTTGCACGATTGTTAGTTATAATACATATACAGCAGGGTAATATTCGTAAATAGTGTTTGTGTTTCTACACTCCGTGAGGGACGGAGCAAGGATATGGGGAAGAGGTGCACAGCCGACTGTTCTACTGTCACTCCTCCAGGATTGCGAATCAGGAGAGCCCGGGTTGGCTGTTTGGACACAGGGGTAGCCAGCCAGCTAATAGCTACCTTCATGAACTCATTTCAGTGACACACAACTGCTGTCTCGTTTCAAGCAATTTGCAGTTTAATTGGTTTCGCTACTCTAGTGATCAAATCGTCTTTCCCCCAAAAAACCTTATTGTGCTGAGGACCGCACCATTGGACCGGACAAGTGACTTATTCCCAGTCGTCAAAGGGGGAAAACACAACGACCGTCAAAATGAACTATCAGCAGCATCTCGCAAACTCCGCTGCCATTCGTTCTGAGATCCAGAGGTTCGAATCCGTCCATCCGAACATCTACTCCATTTATGAACTCCTGGAGCGCGTAGAAGAGCCCATCCTGCAGAACCAGATCCGAGAACATGTCATCGCTATTGAAGGTAAGGCCATAGCCGGGCTGTACAGCAACACCATAACAGTCAATGCACTATAATCCTCTCAAATGTGTTTACTACTGTTGTCAAGTGTGGTATCATTTAAACACGCAATTTAAACACCGTGTCTCGTCTGTCATAATATTTGTGTAGACCCGGGCCGTGGCTCCATGATTTTAATTCTGATTGGTCAGTGGATCGATTCCTTTATTGAACTTGTTCGACATATTGAACTGGTTCTTAGCCGTGCTGTATGATACTCATTCAAATACAAATCAGGAGCATATTTGAATAACATGCATGCGGAACTACACGAGGGGAAGCTGAGCCCAGAAGAGCCGCTTTCTTCCAACGCAGCTGGGCAGGTGCTCGCATGATCACCTTAATACATTTTCCTCATATGCTTATTGGTGTCATTATATTGTATCTACTTCCGTTCAACTCCATTTAATCCTGAACTCAAACATAAAGTGTTATAAACAAACTACATATTTTTCAATAAAAGCCTCGTATACTGTAGGCATAATATACTTGTTGAGAATCCCAATTATAATTTTCTGCGCATAGACCTGGTTATTTTGCATAGAGATGGGTGCTGTGCTGCTAGTCAGAGATGACTTGCCAGCCATCCAGGTGTTGTTACTGACCCACTTTCTACTGAAGTTGGAGCCGGCGGCAAAGAAAAGCAAGGGGAAAGTGTCAAACATCCAGTTAACACATCTGTTAGCAACCGTGTTAACAAATGCTTGTCCAGTGACAGGCAGCCGTGTTTGACAAGTGTTTGCCGTGGGTGTGTCTGGCAAGGTGTGGGTGGGTGTGTAGAACTCAACTGTGTTGGGTGGAGGGCAAATGTTATTCCAGGACGTTCACCAGCAGACCAGTGAATGTCCTGCAGAGCTGTTGTGGATACATCTATACTTATGTAAATTGCTTGGATTTATGTGATCTGTTTTTGTTTATTTTACCATTCCTTAACCAGGCAAGTTGACTACAAACTCATCCTTACCTACAGCAATGAGTTTATAGTAGATAGGATTAAGGATTTGCCCCAACCAACTAGGCCATTATGCCGCCTATAGTCCATAACAAGTGATCCATAACAATGAAAAGAATCATCACTAGAACAATACTTTTATTTTTACAGGTGTCTGATTTTTTGAGCTGGCAGTTGTCCCATTCACAATCCCTTGCTTAGCAAAACAGATTACATTCTAAATTATCAGTCACATTTCTCTACTCATTAACCGTTATCAGCAAAAGGACAACAGTCTGCGAATGTTGGTATATTCAGTGTCTGTGATTTTTTTGTTTTGTTAATCATCCCAGCTTTTGTGTCCTGGCCTCCCCTGGATATGGCGAGTGAAGCTAGGTTACAGCTGGGAACGTCGCACAATCTCCTGCCCAAGGAACCTTGCCTGAAGTGGGCCCCACATGAGTAAAAGACTGGAGGCACGCAGATTGGGTGGGCATGGGTGTATTTTAGGGGTCTTCAAGGGTCACTAAGTCCGCACAGGTTTGGCTAATTACTGATTGGATTGTGCTGGGCTGTCAGCAGCACTAGCTGGTCATTGGTTTGCACCAGACCTGCAATAGCATCATAAATTTGTCAGGACCACTCTTAGTTCACTGGTCTATCATGACTTCAAGGCTACCAATAGCCTAACTAAAAGTTGGCTTAATTCTTCGTTCTTACAAAGCAAACCAGTTGCTTACCAGAAATGTTTAATTGTTAATTAAATCCAGCTGTTCCCACGTACCCTGTTTTTGTTTACTAAACATTGCAGGCCATGAGTACATAGTATATTGTGATGTTACGACTATACTGCGCTGAGTATCTTCATATATATCACAGCAGGCTAGTTCCCGTGTCACTCTGGCAAGGAGCATGACGCAGCAATTCTAGTTCCCCTGCACCGGTCAAATGAATACGTTAATGGATGCCACCAGGGAACAGAGGAAGTGCATTGTGTGGTTAAGGTGTCGTGGCTCAGGTTGGTCGCCATTCAAGCTCGGCTGTGGTTGCCAGGTGCCCCGGATGACGTCTCTCTGACCTCTTCTCTTCTGACAGATGGCAAAAGCACTCTGGAATCCGATACGGCATGCCCCTTGATCTCTCTGACCCAGGACAACTGTTTCACCGCTGATGGAATGACTGATATTTAGCATGGGGGGGCAAGAGAGATTGAATAAGTGGTTGAACGAGTGAGATAAGTGAGAAAGAGTGAGAGAGAGAGGAGAGAGCGACAGATTGCATGGTGAACAGAAGAGCAATTACGCAATACCCGGAAAGGCTGATTGATGTGGCTGTAATAATAAGGGGCGAGGGGGGGTTAGTCCCATTACGCAACCACTTCTGGGCGCGTGCGTGTTTCTGTCTGCCTGTGTGCAGGCATTAGACAGTCATCCTGCTGAAGTATGCTCATGTCACTGTCAAGTCTCCCCGTGTTGAGATATTGCACCGAGCTGCGTCCGAAGTGGTTGCTTCCGTTTCGTGCATCGTGCACTGATGAAAAGTAGCAGCCTCTATATACATAGAAGAGGGTGTCACTGCTGACCCACATCTATCCATTCAGCCCTCTTTGTTCCTGCTGCATCTCAAACACACACACAGTTACATCACTGGCTCACACTGCACTCCTCCTACTGCTGAGTTGTGGAGGAGGCAACTGACATAATGTTCTGTGTCGGAGCAAGTTTCGTTTCGCCAACCAGTATTTTATTGTTCTGTCAGCACCCGGTGGCTGGTGTAATAGCTAAACGGTCAGACTTTGATTACATTTACAGTCGGCATTATTCATCGTTATTGTTGCCATAAAGAAAAAGCCTAGTCGTTAGGATGACCAATCAATGTGTCATCACGATCGCCATCATCTGCGAGGAAATGACTTTGCAGTTCTGCTCCCCGTAAATGTCAGGCCATGTTTCCCACCTCCTTTGCCAGAGCCTTCACTTTGGTAGGCAGAGAAGAATTTCACACACACATTATTGCATTTCATGTTGTGTTATTTGGCCAACAACCGAGTCTTAATCACGGCAACGTACTGGAGAAATTGCGATGAAGTGCCTTGCTCAAGGGCACAGATTTTTTTTTTGCCAGGAGGCCAATGGCCTTCCTGTAACATGGGTGGGTAATATATTGTCTCTGACATGCTGAGGTTCATTCAGTGACATCTGTGCTCGCCACCATCTGAACAGGTCAAATGAGCCTGGAGACTGTTTACGCTAGTCCAAGAGGCTGTGCAAACTGCCATACACTGGAGCAGCACACTTATCCAAAGCATTATGCTACATTTTTTATTTTTGATTGTAAACCCAAATACATACAAATATAATAAAAATGTTATTGGCAGGTTTATAGCAATGGATATTTTATACCCAACTCTATGAACTTCACTTTTCAATATTTGATTATTTGTCTAGTAGCCTCATTCTGAAAGTAGCCCACCCAGCATACAGGATTTACCAATTTTTCCTTTGCCAAACAAGCCAAGAGAACGAAACAGGGACACACTTTTTTTGGTAGTAATTTTTATGCACATGTTTGAATCAACTTGTGTGTCTCGCTCGCGGTCAAACTGTCCTTTCCTTTGTGAAATTAACCAAAGCCTCTGCAATTATTTGCAGATTGGAGCTTTTCAGCATTACTAGTTGGACTGTGGTTGGTTCATTGAATCAGTCTTCGGGCAGCGGACCCTCATGAACCACGTGAGTCTCGTCACTGAGAGGGCAATGGCTGTATGCTCCTTACCGAGGCCTGCAGGCTTCCACTCAAACCAAACCTTCACGTCTTCGGTCAGGGCGGTTCAGCTCTGGTTCGGGGGTTTCAAAGCACTTCTGGTCTTTGTTTCTACCTGTCAGTTTACGCTCTCACATGGTGTCCTCTGTCTGTCATTAGAACAAGATAATGAAATCCAGAAGTATTTTGTCCCTCCAGGACCGGAGTTGTATAGCCCTGCTTTAAATCCTAGATCGTAGATGCAATCTTAATCTAATATAGAGGTTGGGTTAGAGGAGAAATCGAAGAAAGATGGAGAGAAAGATGACATGGAAAGAGTGCTCTCTGGGAAAACAATTCTGGATGAAATGGTTGATCTGTCCGTGGATGAGAGGATGTGCCAAATGTTGATGTTGGTTCTTGATGATTGGCAGGGGCTCTCCGCCGCCTCTTTCAGGGCAGTGGCTGGCTGAGACTTTCTGCTCTGCCTCCCATGATGCAAAGGGCAGTCCTGGGGTGCTTCTCATTGGGTAGGGCTGAGGTGAGGTCACCTGTGAGTGGCTGTGCTAAATTTATCCCCGCCTGCCTGCTGCTCTCACTTTCAATGCTCTCGCTCATCCAGCGTACACACACACACACACACACACACACACACACCGCCTCCAGGGCACCATTAGGGAGATGCAGTCATCAGCCATCCATGCGTTTGTTAGCATGATGCTGCTCAGGATGCATCACTGCTCCACACACACACACACACACACACACACACACACACACACACACACACACACACACACAGTGAAGTGACAACAGTTGGGTTTCAGGTTGTCCGTTAACCGTCTGTTTTCAGGGTAAATGCTAGTTGCTGTCAACCGTAAACCAGTGTGGCCTTTTTAACTTTGGCTTAAGTCCCCGCCCACTGATGATGTAACATCTAGTGTGACTGTGAAGTCTCGTGGACGTGACCACCTCAATCAGGTTAGGATGTGTGGAAATGTGACAACATCCCCCACCTTTTCTGATTCCTGTAGAAAGGGGGTCTGGAGGGGGTCCACAGCGGGTCAACGGTCCCCAGCTACCTAGCTCAGAGGGGAGGGGCATATTTTAGAGGCTACATTGTCTAGACTGAAACACTGGGATTATCATCAGCTGGGGGAACTGGGCGAGGAATACCCAGCATGTGTCCCCATTTGATTTACTGGACTGGGGGATGTGTGGAGGACAACGTGGATTAGGGAGGCTTGCCCCAGTCTGGCTGATCCCAGGTCATTTAAAGACTGCACGAGCGGCCGCCTGTCATTAATAACCAATCATTGGCCAGGTGTCGTGTGCCGTGCATATGCAGGATAGGGCAGAAAGGAGCGAGCCTGACCCTAAATCAAACTGAAGGCTTTGATGCTTTGTATCTGACACAGGTGTTATGGTGGGAAGTGGTTTGTTGGCGTGACTCTTGAAGTGTCTAACTCAGAGCCAAGATGAAAGTGCAGTGGAGACTTCAAGCTGCATCAAGGATGGAATAGGTTTCCTTTGTTTGGAGTCATGTTGAAAGACAACAAGCATATTGCTCACCTCATCATGTCTGTTGCAGAGGTTAAAAGGGAGGGCCATGAAAAGTAGACTATATTTACGGCCATTAAATGAAATATGTCAATTTCTAGCGGATCTATTTAGGCCTGTCAGCATCACGTGTCAGTTATGGTGGGTACTGTGTTTCATGCATTGGCTTCATTCACGCATCGAACTTCGCGAGGAAATAACTTCAGCAGACATGGTGGCATCATTTGAGCTTTTCTAACCGGAATAACCCAGATGAAGCATGAATACTTTTTAATGCAGTGGCCCTGTAGATGTGTTCAGACATTACTGTCCAGTAACCAGTATTCCACTTGTTCTAGTTTTCCCTACTATTGCTCTTCTGATCCCTTGTTCTCCAGACAGCTGCTTGTTACATTAAAGGGTCACCATGTTTGAATAATACACTGCTCAGACTGAGGCAAGTGTTAGCAGTGAAATCGGTTTATTCTTGGCCCTCTCTGTTTAGTAGGACCCTTCTTCTGCTCTGCATCTTTCTTCCTTCATCATCGTGTTGGCTAGTGAGAACTTCTGCCTGACTCGTAGCTAGCTGTAGCAATGATGTAGCTCCTGAAATATTCAGCTAACCCGACATCCTTTTTGCTTGTAATTTGCATTCCTTGTTTTTCTTTCCGTCATATTTCATTTTTCCCCTCAGAACCAATTGTGACCTTTCAGTTCAAATGCATGCATTTTGCTACTGTTTTTTTTCTTCAGTGAACCTCAACCTGCACTTTAATGTTAGTTTTTTTTCCAAATGCTTTGAAGTCAGGCTTTGGCTGACTGAAGTATTGCCACAGGGTTAGAAAAGAGTTAGCCTTATAGTACTGTGTTATTTTCGTTATTTACAAAGTCCAGAAAGTAGATGCAATAGGGAGAATGGTAAATGGATGCAGGTCATAATAGGCTGGCTGCTTTGAGCTTTCTGTGGAGTTCCGTTTGGTCGACATTTTACTATGGGAACTTCTCTCGGCATGTGATGGAAGGTTGGTGGAGTGGCCAGTCCTACTGAACATGTAGTGCTCTTTATATCTCTGCTATGATGGTGGACTGGAGCTAAGCTCCGTCTCTGACCATGTCACGACCTGATGTTTCATTCCAGAAATGCATGGATTCATCTGCTCTGTTGTGTTTGCCAGTGGCTTAACCTTTACATTTCGAACTGTACAGTCGTGGTCAAAAATTTTGAGAATGTCTCAAGTATTGGTCTCCATAAAGTTTGCTGCTTCAGTGTTCTTAAGAAGTTTTTGTAAGTAGTATAACTATGTTATAATGAAGTATAATTTCAATAATTCCATAAGTGGGTTTTATTGGCAATGCAAAGTGTCAATTTGCAGTGTTGACCCTTCTTTTTCAAGTCCTCTGCAATCTGCCCTAACATGCTGTCAATTAACTTCTGGGCCAAATCCTGAATGATGGCAGCCCATTCTTACATGATCAATGCTTGACGTTTGTCAGAATTTGTGGGTTTTTGTTTGTCCACCCGCCTCTTGAGGATTGTTTACAAGTTCTCAAAAGGATTAAGGTCTGGGGAGGTTCCTTGCCATGGACCAAACATGTCATGTTTATTTCTCAGAGCCACTTAGTTATAACTTTTGCCTTATGGCATGGTGCTCCATCATGCTGAAAAAGGCATTGGTCGTCACCAAACTGTTCATGGATAGTTGGGAGAAGTTGTTGTTCTCTGAGGATGTGACGCTACCATTCTTTATTCATGGCTGTGTTCCTAGGTACAATTGTGAGTGAGCCCACTCCCTTGGCTGAGAAAGCAACCTCACACATGAAGGGTCTCAGGATGCTTTAGTTTTGGCATGACACAGGACTGATGGTTGTGCTCACCTTGTCTTCTCCAGACATGGTGTTTTCCCGGATGGCCCAAACAATCGGAAAGGGGAATCATCAGAGAAAATGACTTTAACCCAGTCCTCAGCAGTCCAATCCCTGTACCTTTTTCAGTCTGTCCCTGATGTTTTTCTTGGAGAGAAGTGATTTTTTTTGCTGTCCTTCTTGACACCAGGCCTTACACCAAAAGTCTTCACCTCAATGTGTGTGCCGATGCACTCACACCTGCCTGCTGCCATTCCTGAGCAAGCTCTGCACTGGTGGTGCCCCGATCCCACAGTTGAATCATCTTTAGCACACGGTCCTGAAGTTTGGTGGACTTTCTTGGGCACCCTGATGCCTTCTTCACCTCACTTGAACCTCTCTCCTTGAAGTTCTTGATGATCCGATAAATGTTTGATTTAGGTGTAATCTTACCAGCAGCAATATCCTTGCCTGTGAAGCCCTTTTTGTGCAAAGCATTGATGATGGCACGTGGTTCCCTGCAGGTAACCATGGCTGACAAAGGAAGAACAATGATTTCAAGCACCACCCTCCTTTTAAACCTTCCAGTCTGTTATTCTAACTCAATCAGCATGACAGAGTGATCTCCAGCCTTGTCCTTGTCAACACTCACCCGTGTTAATGAGACAATCACTGACATGATGTTAGCTGGTCTCTTTGTGGCAGGGCTGATATACAGTGGAAATGTTTTTTCGGGGGCATTAACTTCATTTTCATGGCAAAGAGGGACTTTGCAATTTATTGCAATTCATCTGGTCACTCTTTATGACATTCTGGAGTATATGCTAATTGCCATTATCAACACTGAGGCAGCAGACTTTGTGGAGAACAATATTTGTGGCATTCTCAAACCTTTGACCATACTTTACAGTGTTTGTATTGGATGCAACTGTACCTTGTTAATAAAGTCTTTTTTTTAGTAAATAATAGTGAAATTGTGGCACAGAGGAACTAAGAAGTTCCCCAAACTTGGCAAAACCACTGTGCACAACAGATTTACTGAACTGAAACACTGTGCTGTCAACATCGATTATGATGCAGACTACTTCCCTGATATATTCATCGATTCACACACGGACAACCAGTTCTTCCTCTGCTGTGTCACTGTTAGGACACTGTTATGAAGCCTACTTGTCAGTCTTGTCCTGTTTCCTCAGATGTTGATAAGCATTCAATTTCCCCACAAGTAAATTTTAGCAACTGCATTTGAAACTGCTTCTAGACAGGCATCAAAATTTAGAAAACATTTATTTTCCCCAACTGGTCGTTTGACCAATCCACTCAGCTGTGAGGAATATCTGATGTAAGATCAGATGTGATTGGTCGAAAGACCGTCAAGAGCAGGGGGAAAATAAGAATTTGGCTGCCAGCATACTTGTGGAAGTTGAAAACAGAATCCAGCTGCTGACAGGGCAGTAGAACCTCAGTTCTCTACCAACTCACCATAATTTACCACCCTGCCAAATCAGAGAGAGACGGGACAAAAGCTGAGGGGAATGGAAGCTAGTCGAAGTCCGAGCTGGGAGTTTAGTGCTGTCTGTAAGCAGACTCTTGCAGGACCACCACAGCTGTGGACTGCAGCTGTAGCAGGATGCTAGGGTTTGTTTGTGTGTACGTACAAGGTGTGTGGTTCCTCAGTAGGAAGTGTTTTAGCTCTGGTTATTTTTAAGATATCCTCAATGGGATATCCTTCTGGGACCATGCTCAAACTATTGTTTTGCTTCTAGTCAGGTCCTTCTCTTGCTCCGGTGTAGATTCCCTTTGTTGTGTGTGTGTGTGTGTGTGTGTGTGTGTGTAATATGACTTGGTAATTAGATCTGTGCCACAAGGGTGACTGAAACACACCCACAGCTCCCACCAGGGACGCAGTGATGTCACTTCCTGGTACGCCGATATTTGCCAGCAGTTCCCCATTTCGGTGGCATGTGGCCGCGGAGGGATGGTATATAAGCGGTGCTGATATCGTCTCTGGTCAGAAGTGTATAAGCGTCAGACCAAGTCTGGCTTTCAATGTGTTTTATTGTGAAGAACCCATACCAGTATGCAGTGTTATTGTCCTGTCAACATATTTGAAAGCAAAAGAAAAGAAGAAATAAAATGGCTAATTTGCTTTTTTA
>JACXGM010023076.1:0-16448 GCA_016801145.1 Umbra pygmaea | reverse complement strand
CATCCCCTTGTGCAAGGATACCTTACCCTAACTTGCTCCAGGGGATGTCCCTGTACTGTAAGTCTCTCTGGATGAGAGCTTCTGCAAAACGACAAAAATGTAAAGAGAAAATGTAAAACTTTGAATGCTGATTGGCCTTGGAATATGAAAACTTTTTTTATATATTGCTAATATACTGTACCACAGCTAAGCGCCGTATAGAGGACCAAATCTGCCAAAATAAGAAATAAATATATAAATAAATGAATGCTCAACAAATAAATAAGCATACAATTAAATGCACAAAAATACAGTAAATAAATAAATGTAGGCAGTAATTAAATTATACAATGAGACGTAAATGTATATATCTCTTGTAATTAGCTTCTTTGTTTATTCACATTTGTAATAATTACGTTCTTTATTTATTTTCTGTTATAATCTTCAACTTTATTTATTAATTACTTCTTTTTTAAATGTATGTATTTGTGTATACCATAACTCCTCAAATGAAAACCGGCAGTCAATTAAACGCTGGGCCTCTGATAGTGGCCAGGGGCGTGGTCAACACGGACAAATAAAGGCCGGTCTTAAATAAAGGCCGGGGGAATATTACGTGTAGATAATCTCCTATAGGTGCCTTTCATATAATGTGCATTCCAGTTAAGCATAATGTACATTTCTATCACTTTAATAGATTCAACAATATATTCATGCTATTTTCGGATTATGGTACTTCTGCTCCTGCGAGCTGCCGCTCCGTAGGTTTTTGTTCCAAACCTAACTTAGCACAAGTGACGCTACTCACTACCAGTTTGAAACGCTAACTCAGGGGAGTCGCAACTCGGGTTGGACGGAACATTTACGGAATGCCAGCTCGCGGGAGCAGGAAATAGTATCGCTAAGTATAATTGTCCTACTGGTATTTCAGTCAATGCGGCTGTATGTTTTACTCAGCTTGGTGTTGTTTGTATTAACGTAGAGGTAGATGGCAGTAACTACATTGGAAATAACATAGCTCCCATTCAGTGCAAGCGACTGAATCTTCAACAACTTTTTTCAACTAAGTTTTGCATTTGGAACGGTTACAAGAAGTGTTGAGATTGCAATAATAGTGGTAATGCAGCTATAAAAGGCAAACTGGAACAAGGATTTACACAAAAATATAGCCAATTATACTTATCAAACAGAGGGAATCCGAAATAAAGGCCTGCCTCTAACAAAAGCCTGTTTCAAAGTTGGTTGCCTTCTGCAGTAGAGGTAAATAAAGGCCCCGGTCTTTATTTGAGGAATTTATTTATTTTTTATTTTATTTAACCTTTATTTAACCAGGTGGGCTCGTTGAGAACAAATTCTCATTTAAAACGGCGACTTGGCCAAGATAAAGCAAAGGTGCAAGTACAGACAGAGTTACACATGAATACAAATACACAAGAATAACACAAAGGGTCTGGTAAGGGAGAAAGATAGAAAAGTGCAGTTGAATGTGCAGTTGAATGCAGTTAAATGCAGTGTACAGAGTAGCAGGCAAATACAATGTAATGTATTACAAATTACGGTATATTTTTGTCTGTTTTAATCTTCCTTTGTATTTTTTACCCTATTTATTTCTTCAAAGCTATTTATTTCTGCCTGTCCTTTTTAGATATTATAGTATACACATAAATACATTTAAAAAAACAAGTAATTAATAAATAAAGTTGAAGATTATAACAGTCAATAAATAAATAAGGTAATTAAAAGAGATATATACATTTATGTATCATTGTATAATTTAATTACTGCCTACATTTATTTATTTACTATATTTTTTGTGCATTTAATTGTATGCTTATTTAGTTTTTGAGCATTTATTTATTCATCTATTTCATTCTTATTTTGGCAGACTTGGTCCTCCATAAGCGCTGTGTGCAGGAACTCTGCAATGAATAATGCCTAAGAACATCTCTTAGCTGTCATATATTGGGCATAGAACCCACCCCTCATGACTTATTTCTTAGCTAAACTACAGCTATTTGCATTCAAGGCTTTAATCCCACAGTTTATAATTAAGCAATATGGCACAAGGGGGTGTTATATGGGCAATATACCATCTCTGCATGCCTGGCTGATATCTCTTTGTGGATTTCAGCGCACCACCTCAAGCTTAACCCTGACAAGACTGAGTTGCTCTTCTTCCATGTCCACTCCAGGACATGTCTATCACAGTTGATAACTGCAAAGTGTCACCATCCCAGAGTGAAATTAATCTTGTTGTGTCCTGGGATGATACACACTTGTTCTCTGCTAACATCTGGGCTGTGACATGCAGGTTCATGCTCTATATCAGTGGTATTCAAATCTAAAACTATGGGAACCAGAGCCTGCTGGTTTTCTGTTCTACCTCAACATTAATTGGACTCACCTGGTGTCCCAGGTCTAAATAAGTCCCAGATTAGAGGGTTGCAAGGAAAAAGTGAAGTGGACCTGGCTTCGAGGTCCAGAGTTGAGTATGAGGGCTCTAAATCAAACGCAGAGTACGAAATCGCCTCACCCGGCAGGCAGCACAGGTTGTCATCCAGGCAATGCTAATTTCACGTTGGGATTACTGCAACTCTCTCTTGGGAGGACCCGTGGTGTGTGCCACCAAACTGCTACAACTCATTCAGAATGCAACGTCCCCCCTAGTGTACAACCTTCCCAAGTTCTCCCATGTCACCCCACTCCACTGGCTCCCAGTTGAAGCTAGTATCCACTACATTGCCATGGTGCATGCCTACGGGGCAACAAGAGGAGTTCCTACTCCCTACTTTCAGGCAATACTCAAACCCTACATCCTTACACTGGCTCTTTGCTCTGGCAACTTTGAGCTCCTGGCTGTCCCACGCTTTTGGGAAGTCAACTCCCGATCCAAGCAGTCAAAACTCTTCTGTCCTGGCTCCTCGATGGTGGAACCAACTTCCAATGGAGGCTAGAACAACAGTCTCTACACATCTTCAGGAAACATGAGGGAAATATACCATGGCTTAGAGCAGTTCTTATATATCACACATCGTGGAGTGCCTGGACAGAGCTCTTATATACTGCGGGTAAAATAAGTATTGAACACGTCACCATTTTTCTCAGTAAATATATTTCCAAAGGTGCTATTGAAATGAAATTTACACCAGATGTTGGTAACAATCCAAGTAATTCATACATACAAAGAAACTAAAACAAATAAGTTTAGAAATTAAGTTGTGAAATAATGTGAAATGACACAGGGAAAAAGTATTGAACACATGAAGAAAGGGTGGTGAAAAAAGGCATGGAAAGCCAAAACAACAGCTGAAAACTATCAGTAA
Organism: Umbra pygmaea; assembly: GCA_016801145.1. NCBI lineage: Eukaryota > Metazoa > Chordata > Actinopteri > Esociformes > Umbridae > Umbra > Umbra pygmaea. Next base: position 13,146 of record JACXGM010023076.1, on the reverse strand, counting down.
TTAAAAAGCAATCCAGCCCCTTGTCAGTGCAAATTAATATCAGCTTCAGGTTCAGGTTCAGTCCCAACTGATGGCCTACAAAAAGGTCTCATTACCAAGGGGTTACACAAGACACATCTCATTATGGGTAAAAGCAAAGAGCCTTCGCAACTTAATTGTTGCAAAACATAATGATATAATTGGTTATAGGCACATTTCTAAGCTTCTGAATGTTCCAGTAAGCACTGTTGGGGCCATAATACAGAAGTGGAAAGACAATCATTACACCATAAATTTGCCTCGACTAGGTGCTCCTCGCAAGATTTCTGCCAGAGAACTGAAAAGAATAATCAGAAAAGTTGTCCAAGAGCCAAGGACCACTTGTGGAGAGCTTCAAAAAGACCCGAAACTAGCAGGTGCTCTTGTCTCAAGAGGATGATGAAGATTAAACAAGGGTGGACATTTCAGCAAGACAATGATCCCAAACACACAGCCAAGGAAACTCTCAATTGGTTTTAAAGAAAAAATAAATAAAGCTGCTAGAATGGCCGAGCCAATCACCTGACTTAAATCCCATTGAAAATCTATGGAAAGAATTGAAGATCAAGATTCATGGAAGAAACCCACAGAACCTTCAAGACTTGAAGACTGTTTGTGTGGAAGAACGGACCAAAACCACATTAGAGCAATGCATGCGACTAGCTTCTCCATTCAGTAGGTGCCTTGAAGCTGTCATTACCAACAAAAGCTTTTGTACAAAGTATTAAATGAATCAGCGTGTTCAATACTTTTTCCCTGTGTCATTTCACATTATTACACAACTTAATTTCTGAACTTATTTGTTTTCTCCGGTGAGAATTTCATGTCAATAGCACCTTCGGAAATATATTTACTGAGAAAAATTGTGACGTGTTCCAATACTTATTTCACCCGCTGTATATTGGCAATATATCACAAACACTAGAGATGCCTTATTGTTCTCATAATTCAGTTTCCAACACAATTAGAGCAGTAAAAATATATGTGATATCATACTCAGGGTATACGGTGTCATATACGTAGGCAATTAGCCAATCAGCATTTAGGATTCAAACCAACCAGTTTATAAGATGATGTAGACAATGAACAAGCTGATACTTATATCAAGAATGACTTAAAATTAGGTTTTAGGTTCCTTGCTCAAGGGAGGATTCAAACCTGCAATTACTAACCTAACACACTAAACATAAAGCTATTTACTGTCCCAGTTTCACGTATGACAGTTAAACTACTACATAAAACTGACTACAGCTCTATAACTTGCTCAGTCCCCGGTTGCCTTTAAATGCTCCCCTAAATGTAATACACTCAAAACCATTGACAAGGTGGGTTGTCAGATTTACTAATAAAGATTATGTGTGATTTACACAAATTAATTGTGTTCGTCCCCTCAACATAATTGAATTGCTTTCAGTAAATGCAATTTGAAGCAAATTCCGATCTATTAGATTGAATCATGAAGTCTGAATGAAAATCAATTACGTTGGAATGACATGAATTGATTTCTATCCTATATGTCCCAGCATGGTCTTCTGTACGTTGACACTTAATAACAGAATTGTTTTATCATCCTTGCTTTTCCATGTACTGTATATTTACCAATTAATTTATTAAACAATTATCAATTAACAGTTATTCAAAGTAATCAAATTGAAAAAAATAGCACCCACTACCACCAAGTAAATTAAGTAAATCCCCTCTTGCTGTCAAACTGTAAACTGGATGCCAAAATAAATCCTTTTGCAGGCCTGTGCCTTGCATGTAGGGTTAAACTATTCGTTAAAGTGGTGAAGTTTCCAAGTTACCTAGATTACTCAGAAGATGTTGTGATGATTTCTTTGAGAAATCTGAATATTTTGGGCTACAGTTGTCTGGCAGACATTACTGACTGGCAAGTGTACTATGATATCAAAACTGTCACAGAAGGAAAATGTACAGGAGTGATATTTATCATCTGTGATGATGTTCAAGGTGCATGAGGGTCAAAGAATTGAAAATTAAGTAGTTAAATAACCTTGTCTCTGTCACTAACAAACACAGTCTTGGGTGGTAGCACTAGAGTTCACCCCAAAGAGCAATGCATGCTGGGAAATTATGATCTCTGTGTGGCTTAGTATGGTACACAATCATTTTAAATAAACGCAAAATATTTTGGCTGAGTAGGGGTTATTTAAACCAATTACATAGAATTTCAACACGTAATTGAATACATTTGTTTTATGTATTTATGTATTGAGTGCACAACAATTTTTTATTGAGTAGGAGTTATTCAAACCAATTACATGGAACTTCGTAACGTAATTGAAATACGTTTGTTTTATGTATAATTTTTTTAGTGTACAAGCAGCTTTTCTCCGCATGAGAACCTGCTGCCTTGCAAAGTGCTTAATTTCCGCCAACTTTTACAGGCTTCCGTCTGCAGTCCCTTTTACACCTGCTCGTATTTCAGCTGATTTATTACAGCTATATGATGAGCCAACAGCACTCTCTCAGAAAGCCCTGGGCTTCAGGGAAATAGAAAAAGGGAAAAATAGAAAAATGAAAATAGGTAGGAATGAGAGAGTGCGTTAGGGGAAGACGGAGGAAGAGAGAGAGTGCGTTAGGGGCCGTAAGTGACAGAGGGAAAGATAGACTTTGATGGCTGCTGACATCGCCGAAAGTTCGAAAGCATAGCCGAGCTCATGTCAGCGACTGTGTGTGCTGTTCAAATGGTGATCAATCTATTCATTTACCCACATCACGGAAGCATATTTAGAACCTGTGAAATATCATGTATCCTCTGAGGAGAAATCTGAGACGCGCTGGGCTCTGGTGAAAAACCTATTGGAGGGAACAATCGATCCAGTAGACTGTTAATTCCTCCCAGTCGGACATGGCCATTTCTGTCTCCCTTAGAACAAAGCCCCTAACAGCCTGTACAGTACATGTGATACATCTGTGGGCATTCAAACACAGATCCTACACATGTTTACTGAATTGAACTGCCAAAAGTGGAGAACTATGACGGTCTGGCAGGCGCAGGTTGGCTATTGTGGTGAAGGGCAGTTTGTGATCAGACAGAGGGAAACAAGGTGAATTGGGTGGTGGTTGAGAGGAGAGCCTTCACCTTCCTAATATGTCATGCTTCAGTTAGCAACTGTCTGGCCAGCGTGGAGGAAGTGAGGACACACTCCAGGACACGCAGGTTTGAATCAACAAAGCAGAGAGACAAAATCTCTCTCTGTAATTCTATCTATTTCAAAATGGAGGAAGTTTTATTTCAAGCATGCAGGGACTTGATAACCAGAGGGTTAAGTGCTAGAAAACAGCAGGCGTGTGAAGAGGAAACAGGTGCTTACCAGACTGGCCAGGTGGTGGAATTCCTGCTGGGACTCTGGGCAGACATAAGAGGACGGTCAGTACGGCAGCTCTGCTCCCCCAGCATGGCTCCACTGCTATCGGCTTGGGTACACCCTGCACAGAGACATGGGAGCATGTCAATCAATAAACACTTCCAAACCCCATCACCTAGATGCGCATCAGAGGCACTACAAATTCCACTGTTACTATGACAACATTGCAACATTTCTGTTCCGTAAAAAATTGCTATGTTTCCCAGTTGTTGGCTTTTTGATAACTATTTCAAAGGTGAATGAGTGTGTGGCTCAAATACATGCAATGGCAATATGCAAACCATGTGCTAAATGTATTACATGTTCCAGCATTCATTATGGAAGTGGACAGTAGCATCCATTATGTACCACATCTCTGCCTGTGTGAAAATTAAACTGAAATGAGTTCAACTTTCAACAAATTGGGTTGAGGAAGTCCCTATCCAATCACTGGTGAGTCTGTGGCTGGGCATTTATTTGGGTTAGGGAGGAAGTCAGCTGAAGGAAGGAGCCCCACCTTGAGGAGGCAGCAGACCATTGTGCTTCACCTGAAAGCAGTCATGGAGATGGATGGTGTGAAGAAGCCCGGAGAGGTTTTTCTTCCTCTCCATTCAGGCTGTTAACAAGACCCTCATTTATATTAATTTAGTGTTTCTGCCTTAAATGAAGTTAAGCTGATAAATGTTTTATAATGTGCTAAATAAAAGTGTTACAATGCAACGATAACTGTTTATAAATGTGATATAACTCTGTGACATCTATGCAATTATTAAAAAATATATAAGGCTTGTGTCATATACTGTAAAGTGGTACCCATCAAGCCCGTAACGGACTGCGAGGATACCAGCCTTAACTTCCCAAACATTTCCATGAAAAGAAGGCAAGGTTTGTGGAAATAAACACTGTTACCCAAAGCCTGTGTGATTAACGTAACTGCCGCCAGAAGACTTCAAACATGGAGATGCCAAAACCACAGCTCTGATCATTGCTATCCCACTCTGGCAAACTTCAGCAGAATTGTGTTCAACTTAATCATAACTCTTAACTGCTGTGTCATGCAGTTACATAGAAAATGTCAAAGTCAGTAAATGCTTTTCCAGTGTATAATAGGTTGTTCAAACACAAACAGGCTCTCTTTCAGCTTTAAGAGGAATGGAAACCTGCTGTGAGATGATGGGAGAAAGTGATGAGATGTTGATGCTCTCCCTTGATCATACTCCATGGAGCGTTGCTGCATCACACAGCTCTCAAACACACTACGGAATATCTCCAGGGGGCTCTCATGGGAGCAACACAGCAGAAAGAGGTGACTTGAACAATGATGTTTAAGAGGAGTAGATGTTGGACATGCTGTGTTGATGGAAGAAAACACAGTCTGGGCAAATGGCTCCTAAATTCTCCCTCTCCAGGGAAGAAATTCCAATGAAAAACTCACAAGGACTCAATTGAATGTCCTGGGTACAGGCTAATTAATATAATAAACACTCCTCGACAGAGCTTTATTGAGCTCCAGTATTGAGCAGCAGGTTTAACCCCTGTATTAAACCTAAGTAAGGTGTCAGATGACCACATAGGTCAGGGTTTTTGGACTCTGTTTACTCCTGGTGTCTGCTCTGGGATGGATCTGAGGAGACAGATGAGCTTGTTTACCCGCACCGGAGCTTGATCTCTGGTCATCTATCGATGTCCAGTCAGCAGATGGAGAGAGCAGCATTCACTTCCATTTGACTGTGTTAATGTGCCAGCACCCCACTACACTTCACTTACACCACAGACGACGAACAGACAAGTCCTTTGTGTTTTAGTTATGGTGGGAGGAGGGGTTGGGTTGCTGTTGGGTACGAAGCAAAGGCTAGGGAGAGCGGTATGTAGAGGGCAAAAGAGAGAAAGGGCACAGACAGTCGGCCGATTCGGGACTCAAACCCCCATCGCCAGGGGACATGCATGCTCTATTAATGTGAGTAGACCGCTGACTGGCCAGCTCATTCTCCGTCCACTACTAACCTGCCCACTCAACATCATCTTCCTGGTGAGTTTCATTTGGGGGTTTTACGTGTTTTTGTGCATGTTTTTTTCCAAATGAAGCTTTGGCCAACAACAGCAGTGTAACTGTTTGTGTATGTGTTTACTGAATATTAACTTTTACCAGAGCTTTTTATTGGCCAGTCATTTTGAGGTGTAGATGAGCAGATGAAGTGTGTCTGCTCACTCTTCACTCCTCTGTCACATGCAGTAGATTTCCCTTCGACCATAATCTCCACAGTATAGCTTGCTATTCAATCTCTGCAAAGACAGCTGCCTGTTCCAACCTACACTTTTTGGCCCCAAACACAAGTGCAACACTTACCTACTTTGTTCTTACACTCTCCTCTATAACTGTAGACTCAGAGACCGACACTCAACGTTTAAATATATTACATTGGAAGCTTTCTTCACAAAGGAGATAAAACCTATGAATGGGAATGAAGAGAGAGAAAAAGAGAAAACGAGTAAGAAAGAGGTATTCTGAAAGAAGAAAGCAGAATGAATGATAAGAGCACAATGTGTGAAGGCTCGACCACCCGGCAATGTCCACACATCACAACAATGAACCATTATCAAATTGGCAATCACAAACCAGCCGTCACAGGGACAATGAAATGGCCCCAGCAACCCGGAGTTGGAAAAAGAGTGACAATGCATGCCAATTTCCCTTATTACACACGTGCGCGCACACACACGGGTGCACAAAAAACCCACCCTACCAAAGCCTCACACTCCTTCCTTCCATTGGCCACATTGCTAATAGATTTAAGTGCTGAAGCGTACAGCATAATTACAGGGTAGCGCCTCCCATGTTTTTGTTGTATTTGGTTGCATCAGGAAATGATAAATTGGCCACCTATTTGTATGGGGAAATGGCTTCCATGTAAAGAGACTTCTCTGCTAAAACAAAGTGGAACACAATGCCACATCAAAAACGTTCTTATGTTCTTATCGAGAACGGCTGCTAGCACGCTGGAACCAGCATCTTATTTGAATTGCACTTCTGCAGAAGATAATACACCTCACAACACATACATCTGACAGTTTGAAGTGTTGTTAAAACTTGTTATAGTTTTTCATTGTGTATGCCCTATACATGTATGTTATCTTTGCGTTCATTATCATTATTATTAATACAAATTCATACAGACAATTTCTAAGCCATTCACCTATGTACCCAAACACATGGAATAGAAAGTAAGACCATCTCGCTATTAATGAGTGTGTGGCAGCTTGTCTCCATGGAGACAAATGAGTGACCTGGTGTGACTGGGCTCTGTGATTCTGACCATTGAGCGGTCAAACGATGTGTCCTCTGAGACATTTCCTCCAGGAAACGACTGGTTAATGGACCTGATACTCCTCATTTCCCCTCGCAGTGACCGGAAACACCCAAGACCTGGCATGCAATTACAACACAACTACAGACACCCAAACACATACACACGTACATGTCCTTCAATACACAGACCTGACATCAAAATATTGTCTTCATTGCCTAACATAAAACAAGATTTCGATATCATTACAAAACCAGCGACAGATTTTCACCCAGTATAATTTTGTCACCTGTTGCTGGGGCAGGACCGGGACAAGCCGAAGAAACCCTGCTCTGGCTTTGTGTCTAAGGGCGGATACACTCATCAGTTTAAAAGCCATCATTAATACTGATTCATCATCCTGAAAGAGAACTCCAGTGGGCCGTACGTCACCCCGCAGTCACACATATTTGTCCATTTCATTTCATTAACAGGTATTTTATTAAAATGACACATTCAAGTGTCTATTGGGGGAGTAACTGATGAAATTGTCATCGTGAGTAAAGTGCAAGTGTCCACCCCCCAACCAAACCCCCCTGGGTCCCTTAGTAAATGAGTCAGCTTGAAGTAGAAATAAGTACAGCAGTGTGAAGTACAGAATGCTCGGGCGTCCGATTAAAGGCCTCCATTTCAATCCAGAGAGTCTGCATGAGCTGTACTGTCGTGAAGCTTTTACAAGCAGAAACCTCTGTACATTGATAGGATTTTAATTATATTTCCGGAACGTGAGAGACATTTTGCTCTATTCATCTTTCATATCTGATGTGAGGGAATTGTCCAGTAGAAAAGAGCCTACGGTCGGGGGGCTAGCACTTCAGTCTTCAACGTTGACATTATGAAGGGCCGTGACACAGTGAGAACAGTAGGAAAAGCACTTAGTAGCTCTAGTGTATAAAGGCACACCTTGACACTCGAAGTGACATGCGATTTTGAGCCATTTTCCAGTATATCTGCCCCTACGTTCTCCCTCAGGAAGTAAGAGGCTGTAGGTGAAAATTCTAGTACATCGCCATTCCTTTACCTTTTCACCTCACAGGGAGAGAAAAGGAGCCGTCTCTGGAGAAGGAAAAAGAGATTAAGCGCGACAGTAAGAAACAGGTTGAAAAAGATAAAGACGGGTATTTTCAAGAGTTAGCTTTTAAACTACTGGCCCACCCATGTACAGATCCATCTCCTCTTCCACATTTGTCTCCCGGCTAACGCTAACTAGATGAAGCTCTATTTGAGCACAGCCTGTCCTTCCAAGAGGGACGTTTTCAGTGCAGGGTGAATGGTGGCAGAGGCTTAGCTGACTGCTGTAGTCCTGTTTCTCAATTCCTTTCGGCTTGGGTGTTTTTTCTAATAATTACTTGTCCCAGTGGATCCCAGAGAACACACAAGCATATAAAACTCTTCCCCATCCAAAAACAGATTATTTTAACTGTCTCCAGATGACTCTGACTCCCCTACCCAACACATCCACCACAGACACCCCCCGTCCCCCTGGCCCCTCCCCAACACACTGTAGCCCTTCAACCTCCAACCAACATCAATCTTCCATCTTCAGGTGCCGTTGGCATTCAAGGTCCATGCCACAAAGGAGCGGAGCCATTCAGAGGCTCCCACAAATGGCCAAGGGGACATAAATAACTCTAATTGGTTAAGAGTATAAGTGATGGAGGGGAGTATCCAATGAGAAACACACTATTCCTAACTGGTGAAAAATCAACGAGAGGAGAACAGTGTCATAGTGTATCAAACCAAACAGTACAGAATAGTAAGTAAAGACAGAGGGAAGCACACAGGAGTGAAAGATTGATATAGCGACAGAGAGACATTGTAGGTTTTCGAGAGAGAGATTAAAAGTTTCGGTATGGTCACAGAGTCGCGTGGCCTCATCCTGTGTCTGTCTCAATGTTAATGTGGTGTGTAGGTCACTGGTTAGCATCACTCAGACACCATGAATGGCAAGGCCAAAAAGGTGCTTCACTCCAGCCAATCAAATAGAAGAATAATGCAAATCCCCGTCGGCTTGACCTCACAGACTGGTGATCAAGACGCTCCTCTCTGATTCAGACATCGCTCAAACTATCCCACTTAATCAAAAGCCGATGAATACCAAATGTCTGGTGAAATCTTCTTCCTCCTCCCCCACCCTCCATATGAAATGCCACCCTAAGCCGATGCCGGCTATTCTTAGAGGTTTGTGCGCGCGTGTGACTGTCGGGTCGGCTAATTTAACTTAATGCATTCCCAGCACAAAGGGGAATAGATTACTCTCAGAGCATATTCAACTTTTAGATACAATACCGGTAGAATAATGTCACCTTTTCTACACTTTCATTAAACTGTTTTTCACATTAAACTACTTTGCTGAATACCACATATGCCTATAGAAGCACTTACATTAGCTAAGTGCAAGCTCCGCCCACCTGAGGATCTTTTGCTCTTTTGACACTAGCCAGTATTTAGCATTAACGTTACAAACATTGGTAATGACCTATCAAAGTCTTTCCAGTAATTGCTGAAATACACCCAATAAAATGCAAAGGTTTTTCACTTGCATCTGTTAGAATGTGACTGCTTGGGCGGTGATTTACTATATCAACACATACAGTACATCACACAAAACAACTGAGAAGAAGTTGTAATACTGTTTACATTTGTTTTAGCAAATTAGATGTGCTGACATTAAAACAACTTCATAAAATCAACACTAGAATAATAGAGATATATTACACAATAATGTAAGTAGTATCCTATAAGTCAGGGCTGCTCAATCGTACTCCAGGAGATCTACTGTCCTGTAGGTCCTAACCCCAGTTGTGACTAACCTAACTTAGATTTTTATCCAGCTATTTACTAGCATCAAGTGTGTCAAACTTTTACAAACTTTAGCAAATACTCAAACGTTTGATGCTACTTAAATGCAACATAAAAACTGTTTAGATATTAAGACTTATACTAACTTACTCTCAAACACATTTAAAGAATTTGAGCACAACAATCAAATGTACCAATTCAAAAAGCACTGCCATTTTGTTTGAGTGTTACAGCACATCAAAAGGCACTTGATTAAACATTTAGGGTCAGGGTCAACTAACTCACTCAGGGTCAACTAACTCACTCAGGGTCAACTAACTCACTCAGGGTCAACTAACTCACTCAGGGTCAACTAACTCACTCTAAGAAGCCAAAAATCTCAAATAAGAACAAAGCAGCAGATATTCACACCATCAGTTTATACCCATAGACGTCTGGAATTAATTTCCTGTACTGCCCTTTGAGTGATGATGGACCTGTGAGAAGCAGCCTGTTGTCTAAGAGGTCAAATTAGGAGGGAGAGAATGAGGCAAGAAATACAAAGGAGAACTGGAGGGGGGATACTTTACAAAAAATATTTTACAGTTCAGCATAGAAAGTTTTATCCAATTACTGTATTCAATATATTAAAGTAGACTTTGGTACTAAACATTAGAAAGAGGCTGAAGTAAAAAAAAACAAGTGCATTGGAACAACCATCATCAATCAGTAGAACAAAGAAGACATACTGTATACATACTGTAGCCATGCTATGTTAACATTGAATGTATCATAGACAGAATCATGTAAATGGATCACAGTTCCTGTCCAACAGGAGGAAGCACATGAGGCTGAGGAAACACTTCTCTGACCCCCTGACCATCAGCACTAGTTCCCCTCAAGGCTACATCCTATCACCTCTACTCTTCTCCCTGTACACCAACAGCTGCACATCCAGTCGCAACTCGGTCAAGCTCCTAAAGTTTGCAGATGACACCATCCTAATCTGATTAATTTCTAATGGAGACCAGTCTGCCTACAGGTTGGAGATTGACCAGCTAGTGTCCTGGTACAGCCAGAACAACCTAGCTAGTTGTGGTTTTCAGGAGAAGCCCAGCTGCCCGTCCCCCCATTGCCCTGTATGAGTCTTTCCACTTCATGGGCATCAACATTGCCCGGGAACTCAAGTGGCAAAAAAAGCCAAACAGAGGATGTCCTTTCTGCGGTAGCTGAAGAAGTTCAAACTGCCCAAGTCTATGATGTGCACTTCTACACTGCCATCCTGACCTCCTCCATCACTGTCTGGTACCCTACAGCCACCACCAAGCAGGCACGTAGCCAAAATTTGCAGTTTGGGTGGGCTCCCCAAAAAATGGAGGGGCCTAGGTACATTTTTTATTTGTTTATTGTTAGGGATGCACCGGTCCAATACTGGGATCGTAAAAGTGTCGATACTGGCCAAACATACGGGATTGGATATCGGCATATGGAGTATTTATAATGATCTGATACCATGTACTAATAAGGTGTATTAAACATGAGTCGTTGTAGGGATGGGGCATTCAAAACGAAAGTTAACAATTCTTATAGATGTATCATTGCTGCATAAACAATAAATAGTGGTCAAAGCATGTTTCCAGAAATAAAAATAATATTGTATAATCTGTTTTAAATGGTGGCGCAAAGAAATAGGTCAGGTGGACATGTAACCTATTTGTACATTATGCAGGTGCTTTTTCACATTGCGGGTAACTATGACCAATCTACAAGCCAATGCGGTGGGTGAATTGTAAAACCTATAATACAGTTCTTTATTTATTACTTTAAGTATTTGTCTCGGATTGGATGGCATATATGATTCCATGGAGCTAGTCTGTGAGAAATCCAGCCTGAGCACTAGTAGGCTAGATGAAGTGAATGAAGAGAATTTGAGGACAAAATGTGTTTATTTATTAAAAATAGGAATTCCATGGAATATGATACAATGTTATTATCCTTGATCTGAGAAAGTTCAAAAAGTAACAAATCAAGCACACAGATTAAAATGCTGAGGGCTCATTGGATGTTTCTGTTGTCAGTAAAAACAAGGTAGGGGGTGTTCGTTGAGTCTGCATTTACGATTGGATTCTTATAAGTGCCGCTCTATTTTTAGCGGAAAAGCATTCAGGTGCACGCAGACACCAATGTATTGGCTGTTCAACTTCTCAAGGACAAACTTAATTAAATTAGAATCTGCTGTCAATCAACTATTTTACTTCGCCATAATATGGTCTCCTATTAAGTTTATTGTTGTATTGTGTTCGGTTGCATTGCTGAAGAAGGATCTACTTATAGAATTGATGAAAGCTAATTAACCCAATGCTCTGATTATTTCATTAGTGGTCTCAGACATTTTTTAAACAGATTATTCGAAAATGTAAGGTGTTAGAAAATAAACATTTTGCACCTCTCAAATGTTAAATATATCTACACATCTGTTCATATACTATAAATCTCCTGTTCACATTCTGCTCATATCATGCACCTTAAAAGTTAAAAATGTTTCACATTTCCGTGATTTAAGTACAAAAAAGACATGCACTGATAGACCAGAAATTCCTTGTTTGGTAAAACACACATGGCAATAAATCTCCTTCTGATTCTGATAATCATTCAATTATCAGCAGTAAGAGAACCATTTTAAATATAAATAATGTACGGTAATACATATACAATCATTCTGCCGCTTCTTGGCAAGTTTGGGAAGGTAAAAATAATAATACTTTGTGCCAGAGTTTGGTGTAGCGGTCTAAGCCCCTGACTCCAGACCACACATACCCCCTGGTGACTGGAGTTTAGTTCCCCGCTCGAGTGTCTGTGCCTTCCTCTCTGTCTCCGCTTACTGTCACCCCTTACTGTCACCCCTTACTGTCACCCATTACTGTCACCCATTACTGTCACCCATTACTGTCACCCATTACTTAACCGTCTCCTTTGTCTTTGTGTCCTGCTGTCATGTCAATAAAATAATACAAATGCCCCCCTAAAACAACAAAAATACAATAAAAACTTAAAATCGAATCCTCACACAAACACTGCACCCCTCTCCACCCATGTGACAACTGTTACATTATGATGACACTGTAGCAAGGAAACATTCCCTCACATCCTCCTCTCCATTGTAATAGTGCCACCAAGCACGGCGACCCCCGCAGGGCACACAATTGCCATGTCCAATCCCTTGTTTCCCTCCCTGGAGAGATTGCCAGGGAGTAGGAAATGCTGCTGATCACAAGGCCATGGCCCTCTCTGTACATTACACAAGCCATTGACCAGTGCGCTTATCCATTTGACATCCCTCTTTAGGAAGCAGCACGTCACAAACTCTCCACTCTCTGAAGCAGACTCCTTGGCTCACTGCTGAAGGACACTCCAAATTATGCTGGAGGTTTAATTCAGAAGTACTAGTTTACCATCAAATTGGGTTAATATTGGATATACTGTAGTCAGTTATGTTTGAATTACTGGATCGTTTAACAGTGTATCCGCTAAATCTACAAAACATCCTTAATGCTAATTTCTAATAATAAAACAAGATAACGTTTTGTAGATATTTCAGTAGAGCTTTGAGAATAAATAACCACACCAAAAAA
>JACXGM010023075.1:0-16392 GCA_016801145.1 Umbra pygmaea | reverse complement strand
ATGTTTCCACTAACTTTCAAATCCAGAGAAATTTGTAATATAATTTGAAGACACGGGACGTTTCATTTTGTCGCCCGTAAATGGCGTCATATAACCTGTGATTGCTCTAGTTGTTATAAGATCCAGGGAGCCGCCAAACATAACGTGAATAAAGTTATAATTTTTTAACAATATATTACTTTGTCGGTGAACATTTTTTTCTGCCGGAGATGCTAGATTAGAAGGTCATTGACGACGATAACAAAACCCATGATCCCACGCAACCTCCCGACGTCATCCAAGTACATCTTTTGCTATTGTTTTGATTGGCCTGGCGGCCAAAAATTACATATTGCACGTTTAAAACAAGGAAAGGGCTTGGGTTAATGGTGCACATTAATGTTAGAAGCATCATCCCTAAACTTGACATGCTAAACTTGTGGGTAAAGGATTCCAACCCTAACATTTCAGTGGGATCTGAAACGTGACTAAAGACCTCTGATAATGATGACACTTGCAGTTAAATGACAGCTGCAATTAATGATTCTAATGTTTTCAGATGTGACCGAACAAAAAAGGGAGGGGGGTCTATATTTATGCTCGGAAGACACTTAAGGCCACACAATCTCTCAGTATTTCTGTTCCTAAGCAATTTGAGCTTCTTATTATTGTAGTTCTCTTTGTAATGTGCATATAACTGTTGTCTATTGTTGAGGTTTATTGCCCTTCGTCTGCTACACAGGAATCAGTCACTGCTAGTTTTGAATCATATATCTCCTTTTTAAACAATTCAATTGTGATACTTGGAGACTTTTTGAATGTAGATTTATACTCAAATTTAGTGGAATATCTTTCTTTTCTAACAGAAAAATATGTCAGCACAGACAAAAAAGGTTCTTACATTGGACCATGTGTCTAGTGGCAGTTGTAACACAGTGTTAAAATTGCCCCTGACCTTGCAGTCATGATAAAGCCTTGTATGCTAGTTAGCACCACCTTTATTAGCATAGGTTGTTCAGGTTCAATTTTAACCAATAACCTGAAGATAAAATGTATGTATGTTTAAATGTGCAGTCATCTAAACTTAAGACAGCTGAAGAAAAATACTGTGCATCCAAAAGTTACTGTCATACCTCAAAATATTTTTTGTTGTTCGACATCTGCCGAGGTGTAATGACCTTCTTAATTATCCACAGGCAGAAAGAGAATCCTACTGAGCAAATGCAGAATAAATTTCATCACTGTAGCTTGTGCCATGATTGGAGGAACTTTTTTTGGTTGTTACAATTGTCCCCGGTCTCCCCTACTTCCACTTTTTAAATATGGAGATCCCAGTGATTTAAACAAGTACAGACCTATCTCTGGGCTTTCTTGTCTTCTGAAATAAAAAAAATTGATTACCTGCAATTGCATTCTTTTTTTAGATAGAAAATGTATTTTGAATGCATATCAGTCTGGCTTCAGCCCAGGTCATAGTACAACCTCCGTTGCTACTCTGGTACTAGATGACATTATAAGTGGTATGGATAAAAGGAAGCATTGTGCAGCTCTGTTTATTGATTTATCTAAGGCTTTTGACATTACGGATCACCCATTACTTTTAAAGAGGTTGTCATCAGTTGGACTAGACCTGACTGCCTCTAGATGATCTGAAAATTATTTAACAGGTAGAACACAGTGTGTATCGACTGATGGAGTCCTACAGGGAACGATTCGAGGTTCAATTTTTTACCATTTATATGAATATTATTGGTTCATTTATAAATAACTGTAAACCTAACCTCTATGCAGATGATACTGTTGTTTATTTTATTGCCCCTACAGCTGACCAAGCCCTTTCTGATGCAGGCTAATGCAGGCAAAACCAATTGTATGCTTTTTACAAATGCACGACAGAACATGTGATATGTATTTGCACATTGGTTTGTGCCCCCACTGACCGTGTTCATGTTTATAAATATTTGGGCATCTGGATTGATGATAGGCTCTTCTTTTAAAATGCATGTTGATGAGTTTGTTAAAAAACTAAGAGTTAGTGGGTAACGTCTTTTTTGACACTAATAAAAAACAAATGGTTAAATCTACCTTTTTGCCTGTCATTGATTATGGAGACACCATATGCATTCTTCTGTCACTGTCCTAAAACCTTGTGATGCTGTATATCATAGTGGCATTCGTTTTAAGACAGGAGACAGGTTCAGCACCCATCATTGCAGCTTTTATCAGAAAATAAAATGGTTGTCTTTAAAATCTCATAGAAAAATTAATTTTGCACTTTGTGTTTATAAAGCGCTTTTTCTGAAACTACCACCTTCTATTAATTCACGTTTAATTCTTAGATGGACTGGCTAACAGACCCGAGCTCAAGGATGGCTATCACTAGAGATCCCGAAGATCTCCAGTGAATTGGGTAGATCTGCATTTAGTTTCTTTGCTCCTCACATTTGGAATGATTTAGTGTACTTTTAAGTTGAAAGAACTCCTGCCATTAGGCCATTTTAGACATTTACTTGAAGAACATTTTATTGTTTGTTTTATGTGATTGTGTTGCATTCTTGTTTTTATATTGCTTTCAATTGCTTTGCTTTGCCGTTTACTGTACATGTATTTTATGTGACCTACACAGGTTGTTGCTGCAAATGAAAACGTGTTCTCAGTCAACGTAACTGTTTAAATAAATAAAACACAGATGTTATTTATAAAGCATAAAACAGGTGTATGACTGAAAATGCTGAGTGTACCTAGTCCTAATGCTAACAAGACAAAATAATAAATATGAACAATTTTAATATTAAACATGTTTATTCTCTCCTCACTCTTTTGTACATTCTCAAATTTGTTAAAACTGTCAAAAACAATTACTGTTAAATTACTGGCGTCATTGATACAGTATGTTTGAGTGTGTTAAACCAATCCATACTCAATGCCATTATCAAAAAAAATCAAAGTGTAATAAACAATGCTATAATTCTTACATTTCTCAAACATGAGAAATGTTTATAACTGATCAAAGTTAACAAATTCACTAAATAATCAGGAACATTGACCACTGGTGCAAAAAACAGAACAGATGTACTGTCATATAAACACATCTGAAATAGGACTCCTGTAAGTCTAGAACTGTAAGTCTTCCTCTGAAACTTGAATTGAATGTATTTGCGATAGCCTTTATTGTACCAATATTTATTTTTAAAGCAGACATCTTGTTTTTACAAATATGAAGGGGGACAACTCAAAAAACAAAGCGGAGGCTAAAAAACAAAAACTTAATAGAGATCTTCTCTACTTTTTCTGCTTTTGTAAAACATGAATGTAAATAAGTGTGGAAGCAGCTCTGTCCACCTGTGTAAATAACTGAATTAAAAGGTGGGGGAAAAAGCTTCACATAAAAAATTGTAGGTCATCACAGGAGATTTTCCATTCATACATTAGTTTGAAAAAACAACCAATAACTTATTGTAAATACAAATTCCAAATCTGCTACTGAGGTTATGCACTGAAAACACTGCTCAGTTCTTTTAACTTAAAGACTTTACTGGAAAACATTTTTTTTGTACTTTTTTGTGTGTATTTTTAAGGGTACTCTTGAATATGAATCAACAGTCCAAGGTTGTCAGTCACTTTATTTTGACCGAACTCTATCAGTTTGTTTGCAATCCATTCGCTAAGTCTATGATGACAGAGAATCAATCTGTTCATAGTTCCAGCCAACGTGTATAGAAATCTCCATAGTGCGACAACATACGAGCCATCGTGAATTCACAGGCATGATGGCTGACAAACAGAAGGATTTCTTTTTTGGCGCCGATGTAAATCGCTGTTTATGCACACTGGTCAAACATCGGTAAACCTCATAAGAAACAATAGACTTCACAAACAATATAAAAAAGAAAGAAACACTGCGCAAAAAAACCCAAAAAACACTGCCATTTAAAATGTCGAGGCTGCGTTTCCATAACTGTCCTCAAGAGGGGGCTGTAGACTGTATTGTTGGCATTGACAACAGTAGCAATTGGTGAAGGGATCATGTAATTTGAGATTATTATTTCCATGTATTAGCTGTTTGGGAGATGGGGCGTGAAGGGATCATGTCCAGCAAGTACTCTCTCTGGCGAGGATCCACTGTGGAGGACGTCTTATGGACTGAGAGGCTGGGGTTCACGTAGGCCATGGTCACGCCTGCAGAGAGAGTGGGGCGAGAGAGGTCAGGCTCTGGAAGGGGGAGAGATAGAACTGGGCACAATTACACACACGCTCAAACATGGAAGACTGATTTCAGAGCACGGAAATGATGGACCAAATCCCCTACTAGGGAAGGTGAATTAGCCCTTGAGACAAAGCAGAAAACCCAGCCACCAGAGGGACTGAAGAAGGAGAGACGTTTAGGGACATAGGCCAGTCAGAATGCTGATCGAAAAACAAACAATAGCCCCTTGACATATATAGGAACATTACGGTGAAGACTCCACACACGTCAACGACAAGTGTCGTGAAGCTTCAGCCATAAATCAACAAAGACCAAAGGAGAAGTAACTATTACAGGGTGAGGGAGGGAGGGGTTCAAGGTGGAGAGCTAGAGGCTGGGAGACGGGTGTAGCCGTCGGATGGGGTTCCAGGACACTATTAGTCTACCTGTGTTGATGTTGTTCTGGTTCCTCCATGCAGTGGCCTGGGCACTACCGCTGCTGTTTCCACTGGAACTGCCCTTTGAACTCTGGGTAGCGGGGCGCACATGGGCATGCTTACCTGGCCGACTGACCAAGGCCGCGGCCGCCACTGCACTCTGCAGCTGCGAGGAGGAGGAGAAGGAGTGGGACACCCCCCTCACCCCCACAGATGGGACAGCACCGCGGGAGAGCTGGCCCTGAGGGCTCTGGGAGGGGAAGAAGATGAGCGCTTAAGCCAAGGCAGCTACATGTGTAAAAACACATCTTAAACGGCCGGTTTCTAACCGAACGTGGCTTGTGAGAAACGCATGCGTCCTACCTGCTTGATGTTGGTGGCGTGGTGACGGACGATGCTCTGTCCGCGGTTGTGCTGCATGGAGGCCCTGGCCTGGGCCTGCTTCAGCTGCTGGGACACGAGGTGCTCCGCCTTCGCAGACGTAGAGGAGGAGGTGGAGGAGGAACTGTGAGAGACGGGGGAGGCGGCCTGATGGAGAATCCGCTGCTCGATCTCCTGTTCCTGCTGCAGGGCCTTGACGAACGCAGCCTTCAGCCTATTGGTGTGCTCCGCCTTTAGGGCCTTCTTCTGATTGGATGACATGCAGTCCGCACAAAGGATGGTCCCCCCCTTGGATTTGTCTTGCCTCCAGCGACAAGTGAAGTCGGTGCTGCACTGGGTACAGGTAAAGGGCTCTTTGACGGCAGGCTTGACCGGGGGCACGCCTGTTTTAGCTGGGAGAGAATAGCCCAGATCAAAGATTGAACAGAGGACACATTTTAAATACAGTACAGCCTACTGATCAAATACTGCGATAGGAAAGGGGCTGGGTGATCTAATTATTTGGATATTATGTGTTGTTATTCTCACAATTATTCTCGTTTCAAACATACTGCCAACCACTTGCCAATGTATTGCTGCTGCCATGTCACAGGAATTAAAAGTGCTGGGAAGAATTGGCTTAAAAAATAAAGATCGTTATAAAGTTATATAAAAATAAAATTAGTTGTCGTGTCGGTAAAGCCAACCAGTGCAAAATGTATATTATTGAAGTTATATCATCCAAAAGAATGTTCCAATTTGTAATGGTAGAGGTTTTTTCTATCAAGGAATACTTAATGTCTAAAGCTAAACTGGTGAAATGTACTTCTGTGTAAAAACGATGATGTTTTTTTACCTCTGATGATGGTTTAGTAGTGTAGTATAGTGTAGTATTTTACAAATCAGTACCTCTCATCATGGATTCCAGCAGGTTCTGCACCACGTCCTCCAGCCCCACCAGGTAGATAAATTCATTGTTTGCTGCTGAGGGCAGGAAGTTAAGCTCCGGAGTGGGAGGTTTGGGGGGAGGGATATCCAGAAGGGTCTTCTCCAGCTGCTTGCGCAGGGCTAGCTTAGCTGCGGCCTGACGGGCGGCAGGAGAGTCGTTTACACTAACCACAGACACACTGCTGTTTCCAGACTGGGAGGTCATAGAAGAAGCCTTCATGTTGGTTGGAGAGGCCTTGGGGGAAACCGTGAAACAAGCAGGGGTGGAACATTAGAGGAAGAAAGAGAAGAGATGTGGAAAAAGGTCTTCAGTTGAGATTTGACGTGAAGTCGTAACAAGCCAAGCTGCAAACTTAGTGGGAAAAATAGGGTCCATTTTACAGAGGGTGGCTACGTTTGCACGGTTCAGTAGCTGTCTGACGCATTAATTACATATAAATAATTAAAGGCACAACTCATCATTTTGTCATTGGAATTTCTGTTCAAATGGCAATATAAGCACTGCATAGTGTAGAGAATCAATCTCATTTTTTAGATATTAAGAAATACAGTCGTTCCAGCTTTTGTAAGCTGGTCACTGAAAATATAGTTCTGGGGCAAAATTGTACAAATAGCACATTTAAAACCCAACTAGCAAGCAGGTGTTGTGTCCATAGTATCCTTATACAGCTCTGGAAAGAATTACGAGATCACTGCAAATCTTTCTTAAATCAACCCCATTTAAATGATGGTAAAAAGACATCAAACAAAGCCAAGCTGATCGAATATTTGTGCCAGAAGGGTCATAGTCAGGGTTCAAAATTAACTTTTTCATCCACCAGCCAAATGGCTAGTAAATGTTCAAATTTGACCAGCCACTCAGTTGATTACTATAGTTTTTTTGACTGGTGAGTGAAGCAAATCTACCAGCCACCTGCATATTTTACCAGCATTTGGCTGGTAAATGGTGCTAATTTTGATCCCTGGTCATAGTCACCCAACATCAATGTGAAAGACTGGTAGAGAGCATGCCAAGGTGCGTGAAAGAAAATGATTATTATACAATTATTATTATTCCAGCATTATTCTGAACATTTAAATATTCTTATTGTGTTGTTTGCAAATGTTTATGAACTTATTTTCTTCGCTTAATTCGAGGTCTGACAACACTAGCTTTTCTGGGTTTTTTGTCCAGTTGTCGTTTTCTATAAATAAATGCTCTGAATGGCAATATTTTCATTTGGAATTTAGGAGAAATGTTGTCAGTCGTTTATGGAATAACCTAACGTACACAGAATGACACATTCTTTGTAAAATATAGTAAAGGAGGTGGCTTGAACATATAATGGAACTGGCTTGTCTACATTTCCCACTTGTCTTCATGAATCACCAAACTGGGGACAGCAGCAGGAGGAATTCAACATGCACGTGCCTTCAAACTTATTTGGTGACCCAAACACTGCCATAGCAATTCTTATGTTTTTTCAAGCAAAAAAAATATGAAAGTTCTTGCCTGATCAAGATGAACTCTAATTGGAATCCAATTACCATTTACATGCCTTTGATATGCTTTAAGGAGTGAGTTATGATCAATGTGTCCAGTCGTAGGCTGATTTGCAATTCGTTCCTGTCATTGTGGTCAAGGTGAACTGAAAAGAACGACTTCTAAAGAAAGCAGTTTAAAGGTGACCATTTTGAGCTTTTATTGTCTCGCAGAAGATATTATCCTCTTGCATATAACTGAAAAATCTATATTTATAGAAATATAAATGTAAGAAATATAAATTAGGCGAGTTTGAACGTCAACTGTAGTGTTTGAGGTCATAGTTTGGGGCTTGTAGAACAGCAGACCATGTCCAAACCAACGTCGATAGACTTGCCAAACCCTCGAGGGTTCATGTTAATCATTATTGGACGTGAGCTGATGACACCTAGCCAGTTAGGTAAAGGAACCCAGTCATTTAGTTTTGTTATGCTTTTTCTGAAAACACATTTACGTTCATTTACCGTCAAATGTTACATTTCAACTGATGAATTTTAAATTAGACTAGATATTTGATTCCAGTTATACAGAAGATGCACACCTAGCATATTGTTGGTGTTATTTGAGATGTATGAATTTCAGAAAAGGCACACAAAAACATCTACATGCAAGGGCCTTTGAGTATGTTTCATAAATTGTTAAGAATAGTATTTCAGGAGCTGGCTCCTTTGAATGGGGTGGCCCATGTGACAGTATTATCCCTTAATAACATTTTCGATTGTTTGGAATTTCTTAAACATACAATAATACTGTAGCTCAGTATAAGTTATTTTATTGTCACAATTGCTGATTAGACTTTAAATATCCCCAAAAACACCTGGGTGATTAATATTTGTTTCCTCCTCTAAGAGATGTGTGAATACCAGCGACCCACCTGTGAGATGTTGACCAGCAGGCTTGTGTTGTTGACGTTTCCCACCCTGATGAGGCCGGACTGCATGAGGCCTCTCTGCGTCTGGGAGCCAGACACGTTGGCCCTGGGAGCCAACAGCAGGGGAGGGGGGCCAGAGCCCCCAGAGCCAGATCCTGACAGCTGCTGCTGCCGGAGAGTCTGGATCTGCTGGGGAGACACAGCGATTGGCTACCCGAGACACACATACACACACACAAGGGACAGGGACAGAGAGCCAACACAGGCCAGAGACAGTATACAGGAAAGGGACAGGCCAAGAAGAGGGACAGCGCAACCATTTGTGTGGAAGGGTAGAGAGAAAAGGAAGGGGAAAAAGAGAGAAAGAGAAAACATGAGCGTAGTCTAACAGCCTAACTCAGTGATAAGCACTCAGCATTGATGGGCAGGTGGGTGGTCTCAGCATTGATGGGCAGGTGGGTGGTCTTACCTGTGCTCCTCTGACCAGCGGGGGCATGATGATCTGGGAGTTGTGGGAGCCATGTTTGGAGGAGGTATGCTGCCCACCCCTCACCAATGGAGGAGGAACCACTGTGCCTGAACTCCGACTTGACACCCCCTGGGGATCCATGAAAGCCTCCATATTTCAGTAAGAATCACACAGGCTTCGGCCCTTTCAATGTAATCATTACATGCTCGATAGAACAGCAGAGTACAAACTGTTGTTTACCGCAAGGTAGGAGAGAGTACGAACTGTTGTTTACCGCAAGGTAGGAGAGAGTACGAACTGTTGTTTACCGCAAGGTAGGAGAGAGTACGAACTGTTGTTTACCGCAAGGTAGGAGAGAGTACAAACTGTTGTTTACCGCAAGGTAGGAGAGAGTACAAACTGTTGTTTACCGCAAGGTAGGAGAGAGTACGAACTGTTGTTTACCGCAAGGTAGGAGAGAGTACGAACTGTTGTTTACCGCAAGGTAGGAGAGAGTACGAACTGTTGTTTACCGCAAGGTAGGAGAGAGTACGAACTGTTGTTTACCGCAAGGTAGGAGAGAGTACGAACTGTTGCTTACCATTAGTTATGACTGAATATGAACTGTTGTTTACCACAACATAGGAAACACCTCACCTTCATTTAGTCCATAACAATAACATGGACCCTGTACCAGACCCTGTCCCCTAACACTGAGTCCACCATTAAACTAAATGATATCCACACCTGTCAGTACATAAGAGATCACTGACCTGCTGGGAGACTTTACTGGCTGTGATTGATCCCCGGATCAGAGATGGTGGAGCTGCAGAACCAGACAATCCGGAGGGCTGTCGAAGACAGATAAGGAGGTTGCATTCATGAAAATTTATTCTGGAGGTTGGCAGTGTCCGTTTAAAACCCAGAGTTGTTAAGTGTTCGTTCATAGGGGCAGGGTCGGCATCTTGTTGCCCTCACACCAGCAATCAAGTGCCAGAGCTAACTTACTAATACTGTTTTAAAGGTTAATGTGAAGGTTAGTATCTAACCTTATCCCTATACTCTGCCTTGTGGTAAAGTGGGCACCTGCAAGCCTAGTCATGGCTCTTCACTAGGTAATTGCTGTTAACCCTGAACTAACGTCCAATGCACCAAAATAATTGCTGGCCATTATTGCATAAAAAAACATGGTTTCTTATCAGATCTATGGTACCATTTATGTGTACATAATCTGTCCACAAGAAATTATTGGCCAGGGTATATGTTCTAGCCAGTATGTATCTAACAGCAAAAAACATCCTGTTTTAGTATAATAAGAAATAGATGTTAGGTTATAAAATTCAAAGTTATCTATTCAAACATGTCTGGTACTTGACTCCATTGAGCAAATCTGCCTTAAAGATATCTGAATAAGTAAAACCTACTAGATTCAGTTATTAAGGCCTGGGGAAAGATGTGTATATGAAATAATACCAACAATAGAGTATGGTTCCGTTCTAAACATTACAATGCGTTTCATTCGTCCCATACCTTCTGCAGTGTGTCCTTCTGTGTCTGACTCTGTCGTAGTTTCTTCAGCAGCACCAGCTTGGCTTCCTCCAGCCTCAGCTCATCCTTCAACTGCTTTATGATGCAATCCCTCTCCCCTGGACTGCTCTTCTACACACACGCGCACACAAACACACACACACACACGCGCGCAAACACACACATGCGCACAAACACACACACACACGCGCGCAAACACACACACACACACACACACGTGCGCGCGCAAACACACACACACGCGCGCGCAAACACACACACACACGCGCGCGCAAACACACGCGCGCGCAAACACACACACACGCGCGCAAACACACACGCGCGCAAACACACACACACGCGCACAAACACACACACACGCACGCAAACACACACACACGCACGCAAACACACACACATGCACGCAAACACACACACACGCGCGCAAACACACACACACACACACACACAGTGTTTATAGTTGTGTGTCCACTAAACATTGTTACAAAAATGATGTCTAGCCTAACCCTAACCATAATCCTAAAAACCTAAACTTAATCCAAATGTAACCTATCGCTTAAACAAAAAAATATACTTTTAAAATGTCTCGAAACAAACCATTTCCCCATTAGTGCCATATTCCTTGTAATGATGGATAAGTTAAATCTATTGGAGAAGGCATGTGGGAGGCACCAACTCGTCTAGCAACTCAATGGTCAAAGGACATAACTGCAGACACATACTGGCATGTACCATTTTAATGTAGTCAAGTAGGTGAGACTTCCAATTATACTGGCTGATCCACCCTGGTGTCCTGGTTGGTCATGTGATCAAATCCAACACAGTCATCAGGAGCGGTCAGCCAATAAGCTCAACTCAAATGAAGTACATTAATTTGGAAAGGATCTCAGTGGCTCTGGCCATGACGGGAAATATGCTCCCCTGGGGGGAGTACATTTTTTTACTTTTTAATCTAACTGTTCTAAGTAGCCTACTACCACTACCACTACCACTACCACTACCACTACCTTGGACTTATATAGCGCCTACCCAGGGGCGCTTAACAAATAAGGGGGAATAAGGGATCGTCATTCAGCTTTTAAAAGTGACAATAGCAGTGAATCAAGGTCTATAGGCCTAAAAGTGAAAAACAGACAGGTACATGGAACATGCAAAGTTAAGTCAAAAGATATCTCACTAACCATGAGTAAATCTGTGTCCAGGTCCTTGTAGTGGTTCAAGCCATTCATAGGTGGACTGCAGGAGTCGTTATCTGACAGGACAATGACGTCATCGTCTGGGGACGGGGGGCGCTTCTCTCTTTTTATGGTGCTAATCAAATAAAAAGAGACTGCTTACAGTATTTTTACATTGTTACAATTATCTCATCAAAAATTGTGTAAACAGTGCAGTAACCAATGTGGCCCACAAGGTGGTAATAAGTGCAAATTCATAAACGCCTTTCACTGGTTCAATGCTTGCTAGGTGCCACCTCGACAAAAGTGAATATAGATTTAATTTGGCTAGCCACCTTTAGTGACACAACTGAATAAAATGTAGGCCTACACATGTGGTAGAGCATTAATCATATTCGTGGATATAGTTTGCATAGAGCATTAAACTAGTTTGAAAGTGGTAGTGAAGATTAATGTTTTCGATAGAGGGGAATAGGAGATCTAATTGGATCAGTCCTCTGTTATCGACATTCTCAAACACAGCGGTCAGCAGTAATGCCCACCAGCCCTCGGTTATCAGGACATGAAGCTGTGTTGACACGATAAGGACTCAGAGGGGATTCCGTTTTAAATGCCTCACACCTAAACCACCAGTGTCACAATTGGAAGGCTAGCAGGTCATATCTGTACGTAAGAAGTCGTGTGTGAGCTTGCCGGTCCCAACTAGTTTCAAGTACTTTCTGTTTGAGTTTAATCAGTATAAAGTGAACACATTTATTGGCGCAGGTATAAGTAACTCATTTTTAACTAGGGAATATATGAACTAGAGTAGCCTAACCTACATTACAATGAGATAGATTGTCAGTCCTGAAAAGTAAATTATTTAAAATGTTTATAGTTCGAAGGTCCAGCCAGCTTGCTGCTCATCGTGGGCTTAGCACCTCAGTAGTTTGTCCCTTCAAGCTCAGGGTTTAGCAGCAACAATACCACTTCCTGTGGATTAATCACTCTTCCAAAGCAGGTCACATGACCCTCCACTCAGGCATCATCACATGACATCGCCTCTCACATCACCACCCTCCCCTCACTGCTCCTTCCACAGTGGAAACCATGGCAACAGCCGGTTGGAACTGGTTTGTGACACACAGGCTTCATTTTGTGGAGGGGAGTTTTAGGGTTCAGGTGGCAAGAGGGGAAAATGGAGGGAGGGTCACAACACTTAAATAACGAACTGGAAAATATTCTGTTATAAACTGCCCCCCCCCTACAAAAATTTGAAATATTAAAAGGTATTTAGTTAGAGGAATGTGTGGAGGTTAAAAAAACATTGTGTTTCGATGACTCCTCCTGTCCCACCACAAATATGTTGTCAAGCATTCAGAAACTTAAGCTGCATCAGCATCTTGAACCTACTGTGGTAATGGAGCTGACCACACATCAGGTCTTACAGACACGACTGTTTGGTTCTCACCTTCTGGAGGTGCTCATATCAAGAGCCTGCTCTCTGGTCTGGAGCTCCACTTTAATGGTGGCTTTCACCTCTGTCGCTGCCATCATCCCACCGACCACCTTCGGTTCTGACCACACATTCCAGGTTCGCCCATCTAGAGGAACCTCGCTCTTCACACTGACCCGGTTACTGTGCTCGTTCTGCTCAGTCCGATTGTCTAAGCTTGGTTCTGACTGTTTTGGGGACAGGCCCTTCTCTGGCTCCTTTGCCAGCTGGGACGGTAACACTAACGGTAATCTTAACCGGGGTAGTTCTGGGGCCTTTACCACAGACGTGACCCGGTCCAGGTCATTGTTTGGGGTTTCAGGTTCTGGTTCCGGTCTAGCTGAGCTCTCATCACCCTGGTCTGGAGATCTAGCCTCATCGCCGTCCAGCCTGACCTTCTTGCTGTCCGACTCACTGGGAGAGACTTCAGATTCCGGGGATGAGACTTCCCTCCCTAGCGCCCTCTTCTGGCTGCGCGTCTGACGAACAGCCTCCTCAGACATCCCCCTAAACAAGAGAAGAGGACACGGTCAGACATCCACCTGAATAGACAAAGCTGATATCAAATCGACAGTAAAACATATAGGCTTGGCCTAGGAAGGACAGAGCATAGAGAACTTGGAGGCACAGAAAGCTGACCTTGAATCAGGTTTAAGAGAAAGCCCAGCTGACCTTGAAGCAGTTACTGAAGACATAGACCAAATATAGCGGGCAGACTCGTCAGTCATTGAAGTGGGCAGCAGATTTCTTCACGTGGTACAAAATGGAGAGTGACACATACGGCAGCTAGATATCGGCTCTTTCTGTGGGACTGATGGCTTTGGATTTAAGGCCTGGGCACACATGACCATTTTGGTGCCAGCTACCCAGATGCTAGCTGGTCTTAATCCCTGTCTACATACACACATTTCTGTATCCTTATGGAGACCAGAGAAATGAATCTGCATTTTACTTTCCTATCCCTGAACCCTATGTTAACCTTACCCTAAAAACACCTTGTGATAAATAACTTGTCAGGTTTTACAGTTTTGTGGGGACTTTGGTCCCTACATATAAACTCAGCAAAAAAAGAAAATATCCTCTTTTCAGGACACTGTACTGAATAACTTTAAATATCTTTATTTTAAACAATGTTTTCCATGCTTGTTCAATGAACCATAAACAAAATTAATAAACCTTTTTTATTAGAACGGTCATTAAGACACCAACAGCTTACAAACAGTAGGCAAAATTTCTACTGACTCAAAAATACACTGAAAGATGCCCAGGGTCCGTGCTCATCTGCATGAACGTGCCTTAGGCGTGCTGTAAGGAGGCTTGAGGACTGCAGATGTGGCCAGGGTAATAAATAGCAATCTCTGTGAGACGCCAAGACAGCGCTACAGGGAAACGGGAAGGACAGCTGATCATCCTCCAGTGGCAGACCACATGTGACAACACCTGCATAGGATTGGTAGATCCAAAAATCACACCTTCGGGACAGGTACAGGATAGCAACCTCTGCACTGGGATATCCTCGCTCCAACGCCACACAGGGGCCGACTCACTGGCCTACTCAAGTGGCCCCATGATACCCAGAGTTGTGGGATAAGAGTACACTGTGTGGACTATACTGTAACCTCTCAGGGTGGTTGCGGTCTGTTGGTGTCCCCTGTTTTTATTTATTTTGTGGTCAGAGTTGTACTGAGGTACTAGACCCAAGGTATTCCCACTCTAATGTTTCTGATGTCATGTTGATCCTAGGAGGACCCAAACCCTTGGAACATGTTTCAGGACCATGTGGCCTGATGACTACTTCCTGTCCCCACCACTGTCCTGGTGCCCACATCACTGTTGTTGGTGATCACGTTTCCACCTGGTGACTGCAGCTGTACATCTCCAGAGAGCGTTATGTTCTCCCTGCCTAGGACCACTGAACTGTGATGATGCTACAAAGACTATGGTCACAGACCACCCATTCCCATCTTCATTTTTGGACAATAATTGAACCCTTAATTAAAATGAACTAGAGAAAAATGGCACTTTGTCAAATAGGTGTGCAAAACACAGACATTATTTTGGAAGGTTTTGCCAATGTTGCTAATCTTTATTAATTTAATCTTCAATGTATTTAAGTAAAAGAATAATGCTCAATTATATCAGATGTGGTATGACAAATTTGTCAGCTCTAATTTGTATACCAGAGGTTATCAATCTATTAGGCATGTTGCTATGACAGTGGCTAAAGAAATATGTAACAATTACATAATAGACAACCTTTTTGTCATAATTTCAGGTGTCAAAAACCAAAGGTTGAGAACCACTGCTTACCTAGGCTCCTGGTGATCGCAAATTAACTGCTTTTTTGACCGCCTCTTTTTTGTGAACATTTGGAAAACGATTATTTGCAGATAAAAAAGTAGTTGGTTCACTAACGATGTGCCCTGCACACATGTATCAAATAAAAAAAAGAAAACAGGCAATCCAATTAAGACAGGTGGTATGTAGTGTATTTGAACATGTATGCCATGCTCCCATATATTTGGTGCCTACTTTTACATCTTTACATTTGAGGTTTGCTCTGATTTCGTTGTTCTGTGTTGATTTTTATAAAACGTTTGCTGAATGTGTCTGCTGGAGAACAGAGCCAGCCGCAACTTTGGAAATGACAGTCAAGCCATGCTATTTCCTGCTTCGCGTTCATGTTCAATATTACCCCTGGTGTTTGCACTGGAACTTCCAGTGTTTCATTGTGGATTTTCAGAAAAAAGGCCCTTTCCAATAGTACACACAAACACAATATACTGTATTTCAAAAATGATTACAAGGAAATTGTCTGTTTCCAATCACTCCTTTCACTTCAGATACATTAAACAGCACCCCTGGTAACTTGAAAGTTTTTCAACATGAAGTTACACACGGAGTACAAACATTGAAGTATACAGTTACACATACAAACCGTATTTGGTTTGAATACCTTGACCTGTTAAATTGGAGAAGGAGGGCTAGAACCATTCCCCCAGAATCATCTGGAAACTTGCCTGTGCCTTGGTGGAAAGGTGTAGTAACATCTCAAAGCAAATATGGTACAGTCCATGAGGAGGAGATGCACTGCAGTCCTAATGCAGCTGGTGGACCACACCAGATACTAACTGTTACTTTTGATTTTGACCCCAACTTTGTCCAGGGACACATTATTAAATTTCTGTTAGTCACGTGACAGCCGAAAGTTAGTCAATTTAAGTCTTAGTTGTTGAATCTTGTGTTTATACCAGAGACTGTAAAAAATATGGACAGCCTGACTGTGACGTCACCCATTGGTTTGTGAAAAGCGTTTTTGAAGCTCATTGTGGGCGGAGACGGTCGTCGCCATCTTGGTAGCGCGTCACTCGACGTCAACCTCGGATAACCAAAAATGGTCAAAGAGGCGGTGCGTGGGTGGAGCTGAGGTGCTTGGTTGCTGAT
>JACXGM010023074.1:0-16392 GCA_016801145.1 Umbra pygmaea | reverse complement strand
AACACTGATGCTAGCCCAGTACCTAGGTTAAATACATCCCAACACTGATGCTAGCTCAGTACCTTGGTTAAACACATCCAAACACTGATGCTAGCTCAGTACCTAGGTTAAATGCATCCTTTCTACCAGATGCTGGTGAGGGCGCGGAGGGACAGCAGCACACCACCACCATCCCCATTGTTCTGACCCAGGCGGAGCTGGCAGCACTGGTCCACCAACAACAGCAGCTACAGGAAGCCCAGGCTCAAGCCCAAGCAGCAGCAGCAGCCGCCGCCGCAGCTGCAGCCCAGCAGAACCAGGTCAGCACAACACACCGCCCAGCAGATCTCCTAATGGCAGAGTTGTTAAAAGTACCCCAAAAAAAGTACTCTTTGGAAGTTCCTAATTAAAACATAAATAACCAGGTTATGGGAGTTCACAACTAACTAGTTGTCCTCAATAATATTTTTCTTTTTCAATTAATTTCCTAGGTCACTGGTTAGTTATAAAATCCCAAAACTTGTGAACTCATTTGAACTTAGAAAAGTACATTTATGATCTGCTCTAATCACAACACACTGTTCAGCTGATTTCCTAACCATCTGCTTTATTCACAACACACTGCCTGGCAGATCTAACAAAATGCAAACACAGACTTTACAAAAATCTGCGTCTTGAAGATTTTACCTCCGTTCCAATTTAAGAAATAAACGTGGGTGTACGCTCTACAAAAATAAGTTTAAAAAAACTGTATACAAGGTATTTCTTGCTTGTAATAAGTAAAATAATCTGCCAATGAAACAAAAACAATTACACTGATTTTCAGGGCATATTTACTAAAAACAAGTGTTATTACCTAATACATTTGATTGATTTGTTGAAGTGTCCTGCACCAATGGTGCCCGGCCCATATGGACTTACAAGACACTAAACCACACATAAACAAATATAATGACCACATGGTCAGTCACATCATACATATGAACAGATTCAGCATATCAGAATATTCAATCTTGAAACAAATTAAACATTATTATGACGAATATAGTGTTCTTTGTCTTAGTTTCCATGCATTTTCTAGAAATCTTGCTAAAACAAAAACCTAATTTAAAAAGCCAGCTCAACATATTACCATCAAATAATCAAAACAAATCAGGATTCCTCAACTGCATTGGGACCTCTGCCCTTAAATTTAATTGTATGTAAGGCTCAGTGTAGTACTCTTCCTCAGGGGTTAAATTGGGATTTGATATGTGGGGGGGCTTTCCCTAGGGGGGTCCGGGGCCTTTTTGATATTTTTTTTTTTTTAAATAAACCATTAAATGGTGTTTTATGGAGAGTTTTGTGCAAAGAAATTGAGAAATTGAGTCTTACATGATATGTGCAAAACTGCAAGGTTAAGAGCCTATTTTTTGCATTGTTGTAATATAAACATGTATTAGGGCATTTAGCATTTACAGTACATTACTGTTAATCAGTCATCACTTGACATTTTATTACCTTGTTATGATATAAGAAGTGACTTGTACAATGTGCCAAACATAATCTGTCACATGAAGAGACAGTGCAGCATATGACAGTAGCAACAGCTGAGAAGATTTGGATCTGTGGTGACCAGGTTCACCTCAAACAAACATCCTTCTTCCATTCTCTCTACTACAACACACACACACAGACACATACACACACAACACAAAAGCAAACAAACACACATAATCTAACCAAGACTCAACAAACACATTTCAAAGCTGCCAGCTTGGTAACCAAGTATAAAAATGATAACACTGGTTAGTTGTACAATCAACATTTGGATTTATTTGTGTTTTACCTTTTATAAATTGGATTTCACATTTCATATAAATTCTTCCCATAATGGCTGGTATGAAAACACCTTAGTATTAGTCTGCCTTTTCTTACAGGCCAGGTGCTCTGAAGATCTCCTTGCTACATTTAACAAAGAGTTAAATATATTCCTTATGTTTAATAGTTATTTATGCTCGCTTTTACCTGGTCATAGGTTTTAATTAAAAACTTCCCAAAACGGATGAACCCAGTCTTTTACTTTTACTTTGGACTATTTACATTGTGAACATTTGACACAATGTGTTAGAGCAATATAAACAAATTAAATGTACTGTCCTTTATTCATAGTTTTAAGAGTATGTTGATTTGTTTATGTCTCATTGGGGGAAGATGCCTGGCGCCGCCGCTGAGCAGGTGTCTTTCTCCCCTCCCAACGCCTCAATTCTGCCTCGAACGCACGTCTACTTCACTTCAAACACTCGCTTTATTCGCACGTCCTATTCGCTTTGGACAAGCGAGTGAATTATAAAATAATTATAAAAGTAAAATTCATATCAGGTGGTATACCTAACTCGGCCTGTTTAATTTCTTGAGCTAAATCATTTTCATAAAGGGCAAATAAAGTGGGTGAGAGCACGTCTTTTTGCTTCACCCCAAATAATACAAATATAGCTTGTTAAGTAAATGTCTTTTTTTAAGGATGGTTAGATTTCTTGACCTGAATACAAGATAAAAATACTTTTTTGCCAATAGAACAAGATTTTTAAGACAGGATTTTTTGCAGTGTATTTGCTGCTCTAGAATGCAGGAAATATGCCTTTAGAATGCTCTGAAAAGCTGTATTCATAAATAACAATTTACAGTAATAAAATCTGAAGGATAATGTAGTGATTGTTCTCAATCGACATTGTAGATTCTAAATAAGCGTTAGGAAAAAAATGCAAGTGTTCGACAAACCTGTCAGTATTCATTGTGTAATTAGGATGTATCTTGTTCTAATTTCATCATATTTTAATCCATAATATGTCCAATTGTCATGGTATAATTGGGGATTGAAAACTGCATTTTTGAATGCCGGTGTTACCAGTACAGCTTCTAAACGTATTCTATGCATTATTGATTCAATCGAGCGCTTCAGTGGATTTATGACGTTACAACACTCACGCATTTGTTTATGGTTTAAAATGATCCTGACTGCTCAAAAGACAACTGAAAGATTACTGAAAGATGAATCAGACGTGATAATTCAGTATTCCCCACTGATAGACATGAGTGACAGGTTTCAGTAACTTTCTCCGATACACGCACACGCACGCACACACACACACACATACATAACGCACGACGCAGTAATGAAGAGAGGAGAGTGTTTGTTTGTTTTGCACGATCAGAATTTTCTTCAGTTTGCATTTTTTAACATATTCAATTAAATATTTAAATAAAAAAATTCAACATTTTTTCTGCGTTTTCATTTTACTGCATAATAAACGCAGAGTCCTACATTAACGCAACCTATTCTTTAACTGCATTTAATTTGTCTATGATAGTAGTGCTGTACAAATCCAGCTTGGTTTGATTTTCCCAGCCCACTGAAGGCCTGGCTCCGGCTGACAGCCTGAATGACCCGGCATCGGAGAGTAACGGCCATGAGCTGGCAGCAGCGGTGACCCAGCCTGTGGCCCGGTTAGCGCCCTCCAACACCTTTGCCCCTACCCCCACCATGGTGGTGGCGAGCCCGGCTAAGATGCAGGCCGCGGCGACCCTGGCAGAGGTGGCCAACGGGATAGAATCTACAGCAGGCGTGAGTAGATTAGCCCACCATTATGTTTACTAGAGCAATATAGTGTTATACAGCATAGATTAGCCCACCATTCTGTTTAATAGAGCAATATAGTATTACATAACATAGATTAGCCCACCATTATGTTTAATAGAGCAATATAGTATTATATAACATAGATTAGCCCACCATTATGTTTACTAGAGCAATATAGTATAATATAACATAGATTAGCCCACCATTCTGTTTAATAGAGCAATATAGTATTATATAACATAGATTAGCCCACCATTATGTTTAATAGAGCAATATAGTTTTATATATCTATATATCTATATCATCATGTCTGCTTCGGTCAAGTATTTTTTTGCTATCGGACAAGAAAAAATAGACTTACTTGTCCAAAGGACAAGTGGCCAATAAAGTTAGTGTCAAGCCCTGTATTAGGGCTGAAACGATTCCTTGTAACTTAAATAATTTGATTACTAAAAAACTAAAAAAAATCTGTTGTGTTCTCCAGAGGCAGTCAACTCCTCCAGCAGTGGTCAAGCCTCCTGTGAAGAAAGATAACCAGTGGTTTGACGTTGGCATGGTGAAGGTCACCAACATGGTCGTGACGCACTACTACCATCCTGCTGATCACCTGGCTGCTGTTGATGTAAGACAGTCGAACCACATGGCTCTGGAAAGCCACTGTATTACTTTCACCTAGTCCTCATGGTGCTTTACAGGGGAATGTGCAGTCAATGATGAACATGTTGTTGCAGGACGACTCGGGTGCTATCCCAGACTACAGCCAGATGAGGAAGGTGGAGCTCCAACCGGGGACAGCCTACAAGTTCAGAGTGGCCGGCATCAACACCTGTGGTCGGGGCAACTTCTCAGAGGTGTCGGCCTTTAAGACCTGTCTACCAGGTTTCCCTGGGGCACCGTGCGCCATCAAGATCAGCAAGGTTCTCATTTTATTTTGTTAAAATACATGATGATCACCAAGGTTCTCCTTTTATTTAGTAAAAAATTTGCAAGATTCCAGGGGTTCTGCGTGGCTTAGTGGGCTAAGTAACTGCATTGCAGGGCAGTCTATGTCATGATAGTCAGTGGTTCGAGCCTGACTATGGGTCTCTGATTTTCCCTGGACCTCCTGCGTGAGGCAGTGCAAATTGGTATAGCGCTGCCTGGGTTTGGGTTAGATAAATCAGATTATGTATCCTGCAATGTTGCTCTCCTGTGACTCCTTGTGTCCAGATTGGGTGCCTGTAAATTTAATCATGGAAGTATAGTTGATGAATGTAATCATCCCGTGCATGATCCGACTAAAGGCTTCTGTGTTTGATGAACAGTGCGAAAAGAATCAGTGGCTTGGCGACATGATTAAATGAACCATGTGCGCGCCACTCGCCATCCCACAGATCTGTCCAAGGGAGATATGCAAGGTTTCGCTTTTATTTAGTTAAGAGATTCTTTTTATCCTTTTATTTGTTATCAGAAACGTCTGTTCCCTAACTTCTTTCTCACAGTATGCATGTTTGTCATGTTTAATTTTACTAAATTTCAATAATTCTGTGTACAGTCTAGTTTTGGTCCAACTAACCTTTCTTTCTAACCCCCCAGAGCCCAGACGGAGCTCACCTGACCTGGGAGCCCCCCTCGGTAACGTCCGGTAAGATCATTGAGTACTCGGTGTACCTGGCCATCCAGAGCACCCAGACTGGTGATCAGGCCAAGCCCAGCACCACCACACCGGCACAGCTGGCCTTCATGCGGGTGTTCTGTGGGCCCAACCCCTCCTGTCTGGTGCAAACCTCCAGCCTCTCCAATGCCCACATAGACTACACCACCAAGCCGGCCATCATCTTCCGCATCGCAGCCCGCAACGAGAAGGGCTACGGGCCGGCCACGCAAGTCAGGTGGCTCCAAGGTACGTAGCCCTGCGCCGGTCTGATGTTCAGTCTATTAGCAGGGCTGTACCTGGGGTGGACGTGTTCTTTTTTTGGGGGGGGGAGGTCGGCTTCAGTATTTGACAACAGGATTGTCTTTGTTCTAAAATGTGCATCATTTCCAATCCCACTTTTTTTTTTATATTGTGGTCGTGTTCTTAGTGTCGACTGGTTTTATTCTGCTCCTCTGTGGCGCTGAGCTTCCGTGAGAAAGACGGGGGCAATGGTAAACTGTAATCGATAAATACATACATGTTTGATGTTTTAAAACATGGTGCAAAAACAGATCTAGACCAAGAATGCGCCCACACAATGGTGTTTGCTGCGCCCAGTGAGTTTTATTCTCCTGCACCAAACAGACATTTTTGCCCTCACAGAAGACTCCATTTAGATCTTCCCAGTATAAATAACAATGAAAAATAATAACTCTACTTAATATATCCTTCAGTTAAGTTGGTGTGCGGGGGTGCGCGGGTGCGCCCATGTGTGCTGTTTTGGTTTAACCAGAAGTCTTCACAAGGATAGTAAAGTCAATGTTTTGGGTGAAGGCTACAATTAGGTTTAGGGATTCAATTTAGGGTACTCTCAGGTTCGGGCATTTAAGATTAGGTTTAGGGTTAAGTTTAGGCATTAGAGGAAGGTTAAGTTTAGGCATAAATGTTACATTATTGTGGTTTTGGTTAAGTTTAGTGTGTGGTTAAGTTTAGGGTTACCTTAAGAGTTGGGTTAAGGTTAGGATTAGGGCTAATGTTAGGTGTGGGTTAGGGTCATGTAACCCTGTCATGTTTGCTTTTTTGAATAAAACACATCTTTCATTGTTTATTAACCACAATATGACATCTATTTTGATTAATTTTGTTCCATCACTCTGTTTCCATAGAAACAAGTAAAGATGGTGCTGCAGCTAAACCCTCGACTAAGAGACCTGGCTCCTCCCCTGACATGTAAGGGCCGTTGTATCATTGGTAATTTCTAAATGTTCCATGTTCTGATTGGATTATCTTAATTGCTACTCTTCACGGCTGTGTTCTAGAATGCGCCTTTACCTATAAATACCTGTGAATTTGTTTAGATGATAATCTCTCTTTTAATACACTGATTACTAAGTTGGTGAGGAAGCTGATATTAAGGCTTTTAATCACAGCATAGAAAGGAAATTTTCCAGGCCACTTATGTCAGTCCTTAGTTATGGTGATGTAATATATATGCAGGGGTCAGCTTCAGCACTGAAACAATATGGATGCAGTATAACATGCAGCATTATGCTTTATTACTGGTTCAAACTATCACACACATCAGTCTGTTATAGACTTCAGTTAACTGGGACTCCTTGACTTTTAGAAGGTCCAGACATTGGCTGATATTTGTTTACAAGGCTGTATTACAGAAACATCCTAGCTATCTAAATTTTAAAAATGTGGCGGTCAAATAATATATATCAGACTCATTCATAGACCTGTTGTTACTGGAGATACCGAGGGTTCGCTTTGAGTAAAAATGCATTTGAATACCGTGTCTCACACTCATGCAATGATTTACAGAGTAAACTTAAGCTAGAGGTCTTATAGATGTACGAAGGTCTTTTGTATGAACTCTACCATTAACTGTAGATGTTTCTCTTAATGTTTTATTTTTATTAAGCATTGTGTTTTTATTTTAGGAGACATGGATAACAATTAATGCTACTCTCAAAGCTTTTTTTTTCAACATTTCGTGTAACTAGATATTTTGTTGACTGACTGGGTTTCTCTGTTGTTTAGGAAAGCTACTGGTCCTAAGAAGGCTCGAGCGGACCAGTGACCCCATCTGCCCTTCTGTACACCTACTTGAGAACCCCAACACCCCTTCCCAGGCCCTTGTAAGCCCCACAGAACATCTCCAGTTAGGCCCCACCTATACCAGGGCAGCACCCCCATGCTGGCGTAGACCCCATCATCCTTAAAATGGGTGTTTCACAATGAAACTCTGAAAATATCCCAGACTCCCTGCCGTCGTCACTGGACATAATGGTGCCATGGACGCCTTACTTAAACATCCTATATTTTTATTATTATTATTGATATTTACTTTATGATAAAACAGTTGAAAGCACATAGCATTTCTTTATCATTTTGTTTCCTTTTTGTGAAATAAAAATTCAGGCTGTTCAGTCAGATTTAAGTGTAGTGTTAGTTCTACCTGATAATTTACCGCTGTTCTGGTTTATCTACACGTTAAACAGCATAACTGCTTATAATCCAGTCTTCAGACATGCATGCCATGATGTGTCCTGGGACGGTTGTTGGTGGTGTTTCTGAAAGATCAGAGGGTTGCTATGGGAGACGAAACGGGACAACAGAATCATCACATCCTTGTGGGGTTACAATAAACACAGAAATGGAGAAACTGCTAGCACTTGGAGGACAGCATTCTCCATTCCAGGGGAATAGACTTGTTTCATTTGTACATCGGCAACCAATCAAGACTCTTTATCTGGCTTGTTTCATTTTGCTTTGTGACATCACTGTGACATCACTGTGGTCATGCCTGTCTATGTCAGAGGGAGCCCAATAGGAAGTCTCGTTTCATTAAATGGAAGCTGTAGGTTTAGGAGACTCCTCCCTCTCCCTCCTGTCCAGTAGTTTGTTGGCTTTCGAAGGAAGAAAGTGTGGACCGTGACTGCCAAGGCGAGACAGTACCAACGTTTTCTTTTTAATAACCCTTTTTGACAGGAAATGTGACAGATATTTCAGAAATGGTGGTCTAAAGAAGAGTTAACGGACTGTGCTCTGCTTTCAAAGATGGAATAACAGAATGCAGGATTTGACATATAGGATTGTGGATTACTTTTGTTTACTTTTAGTAATTTTTTTTTATTAAAGGAATGGATTTGCAGCTTCTTTTTTTCACTTCCCTAACCTGCTTCCTACTGTCCTCAGCCTGTTGATCATTCAGAGTAGAATAATTTTTTGTAATCTATGAATTTTTTTCTTTTTTTCAAAGATTTGTTTTTAGAGTTCTGAGAATAAACTGGGATATTTTCTGCCCCAAAACTGAGGCAAAACTGTTTATGATACCCATTTACATTATTTTTTTGGTGTAATCTTTGCTTTTCAAATGTTTAGGTATGCAAGTGTGTGTAATGTGACTAATGTTTTCCAGGTAGTTTGACATGTATGTCTTGTTGAATGGAGCATTTTTATTTACTAAGTGGTGGGACATGTTGGTTATGATGGCAGAAGAATGATTGATTGACTCGGGGAGCAGCCAGTTAGAGCGCAGTTGTAAATTAGTTTCTTTCTTCACCTAGTAAGAAGTAAAGTTAAAAAAAGAAGCCTTTTTATATAATTATCTGTAACAAATGTTTTTACATGTCTGTCATTTCGGTTGCTTTTTTGTCTTGATATAAAAAACCTGAAATTTCCAGTCTCCCTGATCAGTGGCTTGTGTGTTATCTGACTTCTTCCTTTTTGACTAGAATGCAGAACACTTAATGTGGTTGCTATGGTTATTATCATAGAAATGAAATCTAAAGAATGGATCGTTCCCCATTGAATTCAATGATGGCGTAACAGGTGAACTGGCAGCCCTTTCTTATGATTGTTTCTGTGGTTAGAAAGTTGCATTGATGGGGATGATATCAGAAGAGATTTTATTGATATGTAACGGATGGCTGTTTGTGAATATTACCATGAAAAATAAAACTTTTTAGTGCATCTTTTTTTTACCACTTTTGGAGATTTGATCTGGTTTGTGTGACATTGATATGGTGGCACACTCTCTCGTCTAAATAGTACAACTGAATTTAATCCACGAATCATCTTCCACTTAACCACTAATAATTCACTGTGTGAACTTGGTGTATGCAAAGAACATTCCATGTGAAATGCCCAATGAAAAAATGTGCTACTACAATACAGTATCTGCCAAAAAGTATGTGGGAGTTACATGATATGTAGAAAAATCCATAAGCAGTAATGCCCCATTACTGCAGCACTGCAGATATACCATATTGATAAAATCCAGCCCAATGTCATGAAATCTTCATAGACAATCACTGGGAGTACAATTGGTGGTACTGGACAGCTCAGTGATTTTAATTGGTGCATGGGATGGATTACGGCAGAATGCCACACACCCGCCGCACTGCATCCACATTTTGCTGGATCTGGTAGATTTGCCGCAGTGGTGGGCATTGCTTCTTATTGAAATTAATGGACTTCCGCTCCATTGCAATCAGTTAGCCGTGCCTGGTGTGAATCCAGCAATAAAGAGCCATGCGTGGTGCGGAACCGGACCGAGGTCAAAAGCTGGATTCACACGAGACACGGCAAAATATCCCCGTACGGCATCGTAATGCAGACACACTTGTACACTGCAATCAACATCGTAATCAATTTTCCGCATCTACGAGATGGTGGGCAACATTGCATACAACTGTCCATCTCCAGCAAGGCGACTGACAGGAGCTGTTTTCAGTTTAGTATTAATTGACAATATGAAAACTATCTACTGAGCTGTCAAAGCTTGTCTTGCAATCTCACACACTCATAGATGAAAGCGACATATTAGCTCTTTCTCGGAGGTGAATCAACTTCCGGTTCTGGGACCGTACGGCTAAGCACCGCAAAAGTTGGATTATTTCAACTGTTGCGACACACCCGCCGCACCGCATCCACATTTTGACGGTTCCGGTATTTCTGCCGCAGCGGTGCCCATTGCTTCCTATTGAAATGAATGGACTTCCGCCAATATGCAACCAGTTTGCTGGACCTGGTGTGAATCCAGCTAAAAGCTCACCAGGCACATCAAACTGGTTGCATATTGGCGGAAGTCCATTCATTTCAATAGGAAGCAATGCGCACCGCTGCGGCAAATCTACCGGTTACGGCAAAATGTTGATGCGGTGCCGTGGGTGTGTCGCAAGAGTTAAGCCGAATTCACACCAGACACGGCAAAAAAAAACGTACGGCATCGTAATGCAGACACACGTGTACACTGCAATCAACATCGTAATCAATGTACTGCATCTACGAGATGGTGGGCAACATTCCATACACTGTCCTCCTCTAGCAAGGTGACTGGCAGGACTTTTTTTCAGTTTAGTATTCATTGACAATACGAAAACTATCTACTGAGCTGTTGAAGCTTGTCTTGCAATCTCACACACCCATAGATGAAAGCGACATATTAGCTATTTCTCAGAGGTAAATCAACTTCCGATTCTGGCACCGTACAGCAAAGCACCACACAAGTTGGATTATGTAAACTCTTGGGACACACCCGCCGCAGCGTATCCACATTTTGCCAGTTTCGGTAGATTTGCCGGCAAGATGCGGTGCCGCGGGTGTGTCGCAAGAGTTAAAATAATACTACTTGTGCGGTGCGTTGCCGTACGGCACCGTACGGCACCAGAACAGGAAGTTGATTTACCACAGAGGAAGAGCTAATATGTCGCTTTCACCTATGGGGTTTTTTTTGGCAAGAAAAGCTTTGACAGCTCAGTTGTTAGTTTTTTGTAATGTCAATGAATACTAAACTGAAAAAAGCTTTTGCCAGTCGCCTTGCAAGAGGAGGACATGTTGTATGCAATCTCGTAGATGCGGAAGATTGATTACGATGTTGATTGCGGTGTACAAGTGTGTCTGCATTACGATGCCATACAGGGATTTTTTGCCATGTCTGGTGTGAATCTAGCTGCAGGGATACAAGTAGCATACAACTAGCGTACAGGTTTCTATATAACAAATATGGTTTGTTACATGTTAGGGTTAAAATGTTGGTCACGATAACACAATGTTAAAGTACATGAAAATATATGTTGCACAAAATATTTTTACACTACACATTTTATGTAATAATAATAATAATAAACCATTATTTTACATTCATACAAGGAATGCAGCTCAAAGTGCTTTACATCAATAAAAGGCAAATAAAATGGAAGACATTTGCATTAATAAAAACATTTACATCAATAAATGATAGAGAAATGTATTTTTTTATTTAAAACATAAACAGCCTAGAGCACGTTTGCAGCCAATGAAATAGAAATATGAGAGCTCCGACTTTTACTTTGAAAGAACATCCTGCTGTTAGCAGAGCAGCCGGCCATTGTGGTCACGTGATGACAACACAGTCGTCAATGTAAACAGTCAAATAACGTTTTAGTGAACTTTAGCTGTCTAACTTCTGCATTGAAAGCTAAGCAGGTTACTAGTCTACCGCAGTATTACTAACAATTTTAAACAGTTGTATTAGTTCAACCAGAAATCCTTCTTTATTTTTTAAGAAAGCTTTGCCAAAACCAAGAGCTTAGCTACGTCCAGTAAAGCTGTTATCTATCTGTTACGATGTCATGGACCAATACAGTATTTTGGGTAGAATAGGCGAAGGAGCCCATGGCATTGTTTTCAAAGCAAAACACATTGAGGTATGGATTACATTACTTTTAACTTCTCTCAGCTGTGCAAAGCCCGGCTTCATTACTTCAGCGGTAGAGGGCAGGATTGGAGCAAATAAAACCAGAGGAGTCCAGCTAGAACATTAGACCATTTCATAAACACCACTTTTATATAAATACTGTACAATTCAACTGTATCGGTAATATTTAACGGTGCGCTTTGTAGTGCTCGATGTATTTGTCCCGTTGCAACGCTACGTTTATAGCTAACAGATATTCACTCCATCAGAATTACCTTTGAACGTTTTAGCAGATTGTATAATACCACCATGATGTGTCTGTCATATAGACTGGAGAGACTGTTGCTCTTAAGAAAGTAGCACTGCGAAAGCTGGAGGATGGTATCCCTAACCAAGCCCTCAGAGAGATCAAGGCTTTACAGGAGATTGAAGACAACCCATATGTGAGCCATTACTTTGATTCCTTACGTTCAGCCTGACTCAGAAAGGAAAACATGTTATAGTCAACTATTGTGAACCAGTGCAATGATGTCCAATTGTATTATTATTTTACTTACTGGATATTACCCCTTCCCTACTGATGACAAGGCACAACTTTGTGGAGGATGTATTGTGTTTCCTTGGATTTTACGAGATTACAATATGTTGTTAAATGAAATCACAAATTCAGACCATTGTGTTTTAGGTGGTGAAGCTGAAGGATATGTTCCCTCATGGTACAGGGTTTGTCCTTGTGTTTGAGTACATGCTGTCTGACCTTTCTGAGGTCATTAGAAACTCAGAGCAGCCTCTAACGGAGTCCCAGGTCAAAGGTTACATGATGATGCTTCTGAAAGGCGTCGCCTTTTGCCACGAGAACTCCATCATGCACAGAGTGAGATATACACATACACACACACACACACACACACACACACACACACACACACACACACACACACACACACACACACACCAGCTAATCTAAAGTGCTTGTCTGTCATCAGGATCTAAAACCAGCCAACCTGCTCATTAGTCCTACGGGTCATCTGAAGGTAGCAGACTTTGGCCTGGCTCGGCTGTTTAACAATGATGGTGAACGCCTCTACAGCCACCAGGTGGCCACCAGGTATTGGACCTACTCTAGGAAGCAGGTCGTGTTCAATACACATTCTGTTACAAACATGTTTTGCAACTACAGCAAATTTTTTTATTAGAAAAATTACATAAACTCCCTAAAAAAAATTGTACTTTACCAGTTTGCAGTTTTTATTGCAGGCATTCATGATGTCCTACGTAAGTGAGATAGCAGAGATAGCAAACCTGAATCAACTCGTCAGCTAAGTACCAAGCCCTTATCAGGTTGTATCATGTGAGCTATTTCAGGGCTACAACTAAATTGTAAGATGACTGGATGTCCCCAAAAGTTTGAGAACCACTGCTTCCATGGTTTGCCAGCTTCTGCCACCTGCGTCTGGTCCGTCGAGGCCCCTGACCTTCACTGCCAGCCTATGAGGAGAGGCCCCTGACCTTCACTGTCACCCGTGTGACAGCACGCCCGATTCCCGCGGTTCTTCCTGTGAGTGGTGGGCCCACAGGATGGAGAGGAGAGAGATGCCATGAGACTCTTTCAGGCTGTGCCCAGCCGGGCTCTGTGGCAAACCCAGCCACCAATTGCTCGCCGTTGAGCCCACCTTCTGTGCCTGGTTTCAGACGGAGGCCCGGGGTTTCCTCCGGCCAGGGTTTTGTTTCCTCTTCCTCGGTTATTCATGGGCTGTTTTTGAACAGCTCCCAGTTAGGAGGACTTGGGGAAGACCCAGGACTAGGTGGAGAGATTATATCGGGGAATGCCTCGGGATCCCCCAGTCAGTGCTGGTTAATGTGGCCAGGAAAAGGGAAGTCTGGGGTTCCCTGCTAGAGCTGCTGCCCCTGTGACCCAACCCCGGATAAGCGGTTGAAGATGAGATGAGTTGCTGCCATGGTTTCATCCTAATCAATACTGCATTCACTTTCAGTCAGTCACGACTTAAGGCTCCTATTGGGAACGTGGCCCATCAGTGACTCCTCTCCAATACTCTGATTGACCCTCTATGGTTTAGTACAAGCAGTACTGATTATGTCCTGTACTCTTATGTTTTCAGGTGGTACCGAGCACCAGAACTGCTTTATGGAGCCAGGAAATATGATGAAGGTGTTGATCTCTGGTGAGGCTTTTCCATAATTTTAATGTGTTTATCACCCAGGTTAAAAACCCAAGATGTTAATTCACTGGCTAGTGCATAAGATGTTGATTTAGTGGAAAAAGAGCCCAGATTAGCTTCAAAACTCAGGAAGAAACCTCTAGAGGGGTCAGACCAGCTTCAACCATGGCAAACTTGTTGTGTTTCGGTGGAAATCCATTCTTTTCAATAGGTAGCAATACGCACTGCTGCGTCAAATCTACCGGATGCGGCAAAATGTGGATGCGGTGTGGCGGGTGTGTCGCAAGAGTTGAAATTATCCAACTTGTAAGGTGCTTTGCCGTACAACACCAGAAACAGAAGTTGATGTACCACCGAGGAAGAGCTAATATGTCGCTTTCACCAATGCGTTTATGGGATTCCAAGAAAAGCTTTGACAGCTCAGTAGATAGATTTCGTATTTTTAGTGAATACTCCACTAAAAAAGCTCCTGCCAGTCATCTTTGCTGGTGAAGGACAGTTGTATGCAGCATTGTCTGCCATCTTGAAGATGTGTAAGATTGAAACGTATCTGCATTACGGTGCCGAACTGTGATTTTTTGCCGTCCTTGGTGTGATCCCAGCATTAGTGAACTATGAATTGATTGGTAAAATATGACAAGCCAGCACAAATTGGCATTTCGGTTCGATAAATCTGATTCATCTATCCTGCCGCGTCGCTCTCCAGCGACGCCTTGTGTTCACATCAGGCGACTGTAAATTCAATTGTGGAAGTACAGTTGT
This sequence comes from Umbra pygmaea, assembly GCA_016801145.1. NCBI lineage: Eukaryota > Metazoa > Chordata > Actinopteri > Esociformes > Umbridae > Umbra > Umbra pygmaea. Next base: position 1,549 of record JACXGM010023074.1, on the reverse strand, counting down.
ATGCAAAAGTTTAGGTACCCCTGACAATTTCCTTGATTTTCATTTATAAATAATTGGGTGTATGAATCGGCAATTTCATTTTGATCTATAAAATAACTAGAGGGACACAGTAATATTTCGGTAGTGAAATTAGGTTAATTAGATTTACAGAAAATGTGCAATATGCATTAAAACAAAATTAGACAGGTGCATATTCATTTTGTTAAGTTGAATACCTGTAACTACCTAGCACTGATTAATTGGAACACACAATTGGTTTGGTGAGTCATTAAGCCTTGAACTTCATAGACAGGTGCATCCAATCATGAGAAATGGTATTTAAGGTGGCCAATTACAAGTTGTTTTTCTCTTTGACTCTCTTCTGATGAGTGGCAACATTGGAGCCTCAAAACAACTCTCAAATTACCTGAAAGCAAAGATTGTTTAACATAATGGTTTAGGGGAAGGCTAGAAAAGCTATCGCAGAGATTTAAGCTGTCAGTGTCCACTGTGAGGAACATAGTGAGGAAATGAAAGACCACAGGCACAGTTCTTGTTAAGGCCAGAAGTGGCAGGCCAAGTTAAATATCGGAGAACCAAAGACAATGGATGGTGAGAACGGTCGTAAAAACAGACGACAGACCACCTCCAAAGACCTACAACATCATCTTGCTGCAGATGTTATCACTGTGCATTGTTCAACAATTCAGCGCACTTTGCACAAGGAGAAGCTGTATGGGAGAGTGATGCGGAAGAAGCCTTTTCTGCACACACGCCAGAAACAGAGTATGCAAATGCACATTTGGACAAGCCAGCTTCATTTTGGAAGAAGATGCTGTGGACTGATGAAACAAAGATGGTGTTATTTGGTCATAACAAGGGGCGTTATGCATTGTGTCGGCAAAAGAACACAGCATTCCAAGACAAAGTCAAAGTCAAAAGTCAAAGTTGTTTATTTGTCATATGCATCGAATGACATCACATCATCCTATGCAGAGAAATTCTTGTGACATGGCTCGACACATCTACACAGTGGGCTTAAAAAGATTATATACAATATGAAGAAATTAAGACAATAATAACAATAATAATAATAGCAATACACTATGTACTGAACAGTGATCCAGAGTGTACAACAGCAGAAGTAATAAGTATTATAAATATGGCATGGAAATTTCTTTTTAAAGGTGCATTGAATTCTGCTACTCAGATGTGGATAAAGTGACCAGAGAATGACAGGGCTCAAGAAATGATTGTAATCCATTTTCCGTGTTAAGCAGCCGAATGGCCTGCGGAAAGAAACTGTTTGGTAGTCCGTGATTTGATGCTCCGGTAACGTCTACCAGATGGCAGCAGTGAGAAAAGGGCACAGCCTGGATGACTGTGGTCTTTTAAGATGTTCTGTGTTTTCCTCAGGCATCGCTTGTGGTAGATGCCTTGCACGGTGGGGAGACAACAGCCTATGATGCGCTCCGCTGACTTCACCACCCTCTGAAGGGCCTTGCGATCAGCAGCGGAGCAGCTGCCGTACCAGGCTGTAATGCAACCTGAAAGGATGCTTTCAATGGTG